>JASAMX010021980.1:0-65473 GCA_030248175.1 Microlaimidae sp. YZB2_3
TGTAGAACACACCAGATAAATAAAAAAACATTATCTTGCTTTACTTTTAGTAGATAAAAGGATGCTTTGCTTATTTCATGCTGACCGGAATTAAACCTGATTAGGCGTACAGCTCTAAATTACTTTAAGGTAGAACACTACAGTTCCAAAAATTTCTTTGATTTTTTCAAAAACAACCACTCGTGGGTTTTCGGGGGTCCTGATTTCGAATCCGAACTTCGTTTTTTGATTTGACCCCCGAGGGAGCGCTAGGGGGGTTGCGACCTCCCCTAGGAGGGACTTTCTGACTCTACCCCGGTTTTACTTCAAAACCACCTTAAAGTACGTACTCTGGGTTGAATACAGTATTGAATAATGTACATTTTTTTAATTAAAAAGTTAAAAAAATTAAAAAAAAGTTAAAATTAAAAAAAAAAAATTTTTTCCCAGGGGGATTCGAACCTAGACCTTCTGTATGCTGAGTCTTACGCTCTAACCACTCGGCTACTGCTCATCTAGGATAGCTTTGTTAAAAAGTACTTTTAAACGAATGTTTCAAAATGTAGTTTCCCGACGTCAAATCAAATTCATCCGTTGCAAAATTATGAAAATTTGTTTACAGACCGATTTTAACAAAATATATATCAAAATGGAGAACTCAACGGGTTAGAAACATTGGCGTTGTTTATTTAAAAATCGTATAGAGATCTACTGAGAAATTAGGCTCCAAAGTTAATAAAATTTTCTAAAAAAACTTTTCAAAATGTCGGGTTTTCTCGAGTTTTTTCTATACGATTTTGCTGAAAACAACAGGAAAGTTTTTCTACTCGTTTTCTGAAATTACGTACAAAAAATTTTTAAAATCGACATGCACAAAAAAATTTTATATGTCATTTTGTGAAAAAAACCTGCGATTCGTCGGAATCCCCTTTGTGGACCATTGCCACAGCTTATTTTTAATTTTTATGTTTCATCAAAATATAAAAAATGATGTTCAGGACCTATGTTTTTTTAATGCCAAATCGACGCCACTGGCGCCTAGAATTTTCCGCTGACGCCTAAAATTTTGGACCTAGGCGCCAGCCTGGCACCTAGATTTTTGGCTAGACTAAACACGTATTTTTTACAGCTTTTTTAGGCAAATAGACAAAAAAGGAAACAAATTTTTAAAGGTTATAAAAGATCAATTTATAAAAATTTTTTGCGCTTCGCTTGGCTCAGCGCGTAATTGTTTTGAATTTATTAATAATTTATTATTTTTTGGTGGCATAAAGGTAATACTGCTAATTAATTATATTTTTTAAACCCGTTAAAATGCCATTTAAAGTAAAAATCTTAAAAAACTAATTATTAATTAATTAATTAAAATTAAAATTGATCGAAACCTAAAATTACCCTCTAATAAAATGATTATTCAGACCTGTGCAGGGTCTGAAAATGTCCCTCCCCCCATTTTATTAGAGGATTTGCCCCCTCCCCCCATCAAAAAATGAAAAAGTACTCTAAAATTATGACGCCATTTGTGACCTATGATGACGCCATCATTGTAATTTTTTTGCAGTTTTTAGCCTATTTTAATGTATTTTAAGCCATTTTAGACCTACTTTTACCTTATTTTCGCTTTTTTGTCCCTTTTTTCTCTTTTCCCTTCTTTTTTCCTCTTTTTTCTCTTTTTTTTTCTTTCCCCCCTGCTTGCCCCTCCCGTTTAAACCTGGGGGGGGGGGCAGTGCACAGGTCTGATTATTTGTTGGGATATTGTAAGATTTTTTAAAATTTTTAGAAAGAATTGAATTTATGTTTAAATCATTAAAAAATTGCATAAATTTTTTATGGATTTTACAAAACTGTTTCTATCTGTTTCACTTAAAAAACTATAAATTTTTTTATAATGATATGAAATCAATAGTTTTATTTACTTTAGTTTATTAATTTATTGGAGATCTTCCCCTAAAATTTTAACTTATCAAACAAACGACAATTATAAAATTAGAATTAAAAAATAAAATTAAAATAGGAGTAAGTCCAACGCAAACAAAAAGAAAAAATAATGTAAACAACCTGTTTAAAAAACTCATATATAAATTTTAAACCAATCATACCAAGCAATAATTGGTTATAAACACCTTCCTATTAAAACTTTGCCAGCCAAGCCAACCCAACATTATTTAATGATTTTCTAGGTCTATGCCAATATTTTCTTGTTAAATTATAATCCTTTGGCAAAATTTTACGCATTTAAAAATTGGGTATTGAAAAAAGAAATAAATTATTTTTTTTAGATTTTAAGCTTATAAAACAAAAATTTGACTTTAAAGTCATCCAAAAATATAGATGGTACTGAAAAAACCATTATATTAGCCCCATTAGTTGAGATGGAAAATTTTTATGTTTTTGGCGTCTAGATTTTAGCGCTGGCGCCTAAAATTTGAAGGATAGGCGCCAGCGAAAAAAAACCGGAGTTGGATAAGAATCATTAAAAACGTATATACATATATTTACTTTATATATATATATATATATATATATATATATATATATATATATATATATATAAATAAATTTTTTATATACTTTAAAAACGTATATTTTTTGAATGATTCTTTTCCAAAAAAAGTACTTTATTAAGAAAAAAATATATTTATCTTTTTCGTTTTCTAGCTTTAGTTTATTTTTCTAGTTTTTTTACTAAATATAATATACCAAAATTATTTAAACAAATTAATTAATATTCATTCGTTAGAAATTGCCAAATATATAATATATATCAAAATATCTCACCTGAAATACCAATGCAAATAAAGATAAAGATAATACGGCAATAATACAATTTGAACAGCAATCACATCGAGAAGACTAGCTCTTTTATAACCACCTCTAAATAAAAAAAAAACAAAAATTACTGTCAGTTTACAGTTCCAGTCTGAATTATACAAATAGGTCACCGACCTTCGACTGGCTCAGGGGGGGGGCCCCCACACCCCGGGGTGGGGAGGTTTTTGACCTCCAGGGGGGGGTCACACCCCAGGGTGTTTTTTTGAAAAAAGCACCCGGGGGGTGCTTGGGGGTTTTTACCATTTTTTTGACAAAAATTGTCAATTTTTTGAAAAAATTTGACCATTTTTTAAAGCATTTTTTCGCAATTGTCTGGTGGGGGGGTGGTTGAAATGGGCCTTAGGAGGGGGTCAGGGGTTCAAGGGGTCGAAGGGGGGGAGGGGTCAAAAATGGGCCTTAGGGGGGGGGGTAGGTCTAGGTGTAGGGGGGGGGGGGTGCCCCCCCCCTACCACCCCCCCTTCGGTGACCTATGATTATACAATAGAATAGTGTTGCAGTAATTTATAATTCCAATTTAATTAATCATCATAAAATAAGCACTATTAATTTAAAAATTTGAATCAAATTTAGGCAATTATAATGCAATACTTTTATTCATACATGGGCAAGTAGATCCGGAGTGGGGGGGGGGTTAAAATCCGAGAAACGCAAAATAAATACTCATATCGGTATTTTTTCTGGAGTGCGTTTTACCCATATCGTTTTTCGATTTAAAAAAAAATAGGTAAAAAAACGCTAATTTCAGGTCAAGAAGCCCGTTTTATTGCATTTTTGAGCTTTTTATTGTTTAAAACATGCATTTTGACCTCAAAAGTTACTTTTGAAGGCAGTTAAAAGTCATTTCAAAGACAATTTTTTTATTAATCTTCCCAAATTGGAAAGGGGTTAACCTTTTCTTCCCCCCACCTCTTAGGGGGGCGGTTTAAATCTCCTTTCTCAGAATTTGGGAGGAGGTTAATCCCCCAACCTCCTCCTGCCCAATTATGCCTTTATTACCTAATGTGTTGTTATTTAATTTTAAGATACAAATTTAATAGTCGCTCCGCTATAAAAGTTCTAAATAAAATTTTTCGTTGTCAAGTAATAATTGACCAACAAAATGTAATTAAAGTTTATAAAATCAAACCCATACTTTATGTCAATGTTTTCTTCAATTATACCTCGAATTATAGTTTCATGTTCTTCCTTAATTTCATCCTAAAACATTTTTATTTTCTTTAATTTACATGATTTTGCGACCTGATACATAAAAGATAAAATAGTAAGAACAGTTTCATGTACTACATTCAAAGCAGTTTGAAACATTAGAGACTTTTGCAGTCTGAAAATGTCCCCGCTATTAATGACCATGTTCTTCCGTTTTGCTTTCTTAAATCTCCCGTTTTATTCTGCCATCCCAAATCCAACTTTCCAAAAAACAGTAAAATTGAAAAAATTGTTAAGCTCAAAACAAGAATAGGATGGTTAACTACGATTTCAAAAAGACCAGGCAAGACAGTTTTTATTAATCCAATTAAATCCCGCCACAACACAGCTTTTCTTTGTAGTGGTAGAAGTAACATTACTTTTTGTATTGGGTTTTTTTTATTTAAACAAATTTTTGTTCAGTTTTGTAACATGGCTTGGTTTATATTATTTCTAGTAGTGTTTTCTAGGCTCCTCTAGTATTTTCCATTTTTTTACAGTTTGACGTACTTATTTATAGTTGTGTCTTACAATGTGGAGAATTAAAATAACCAACCTCTTCTGCCATTTTCCACAAAAGCAATTCAACTAACAAAGTTATCACATTTTTGGTCATCATGCTTTTAAAAAAAAAAAATATGTTTATCCGTAAACAAAGAAGGGTAAGTAAAACTGCGCGAGCGAAATTATACCTCCGCAGACCTGTGCACGGTTTAAAAATACCCCCCCCCCCGTTTTATTGTCCCCCCGCGGAAAAATAAAAAAGTACCCAAAAATTATGACGCCATTTTTTACCTATTATGACGCCATGATTGCGAAATTTTTGCAGTTTTCAGCCTATTTCAATGCAATTTAAGCTATTTTAGACCTATTTTTACCTTATTTTCGTTTTTTTGTCCCTTTTTTCCTTTTCCCTTTCTTTTTTCTCTGTTTTTTTTCCTTTTTTTCTTTCTTTCCCCCCCTGCTTGCCCCCCCCGTTTCAAAAAAGTTGCCCCCCGTTTTGGAATGGCCCCCTATTATAACTCCCGGAGGGCAGTGCACAGGTCTGCCTCCGGAGTTTGGAGGTATGCCCCCTTTCTCTTCCTTAGTCCGATTTAGATCTGTACCCCGGGCGAATATCCCCATAAGCTAAATCAATCGGCACTGATAAATAAGTCAGTTGGTGTGCCTCACTGGTTCACTCTGCAGATCCTATAGAAGAATAACTTACTTTTAAGTCCTTTCTCTTTCCTTTTTTCTGTCCTTCGCTAATGAGACCACGTTCCTTCGCGATTTCTATAGCCTTGTGCCGATATTTGGCCTGACTCATGAGGTAGCTGATAGCTTCGTGGTACTTATGATAAGCGCTGATATACTAAAAGATAGTTTGTTTTGTTTGTTTGCGTGAAAATTCCAATCTTTTCATATAAAATATGAATTGTTGTTAAAATATCTTACACAATAGTGCTTCTGTAAATACCTAACCGATCAAAAATGTTAATTTAAAACTAAATGAGTATAAATTAAACTTGTGATTAATAACTATTAATCAAAAAAATAAACATTTTTTTTTAATCGGTGTCTTGAAGTATAATCAAACAAAGACTAATTTATATAGTTTTCAAAAAAAACATTATTCAAAATAATATAGATTCAACAAAAAAACTTTACACTTTGTTCTACCTAGTTTACATGTACATTTTTATTATACTTTGAAATCTAAATCAAAAATGGTAATAACTTTAAAGCGTTGAAAAACTTTATTGGGAGTGCCTGCATAGAAGGGAGGTACATCTAACGAAAAAATATAGTATTTATAGCTATTTTGACGGTTAAATTTAAGGAAGGATATTATCCAAAATTTAAATTTCACATGTTTTCTTTAGTTAATGGAATTTCCAAAATTTTCGAAAGTAGTCAGTGGTAAATTTTAGAAGGTCACTTTTTATATTTTAGTTGACTGACTTGTTGTAATAAAACAAAAACATTTTTTTCTTATCAATGATATACCTACGTAATGTAACTGCCACATCAAAGCTAGACAGCGCCCAAGGGCGTATCCAGGGGGTTATGGGGGTTGTTGTAACCCCACCCCCTTTTTGGGCTGGCGGAGGTAAGATTTGGGGGTCCTAAGAGAACAATTTTAAAAAATTTTCTCGCGCTTCGCTCAGTTCAGCGCTCGACATTTATATACCTTTTTACCAGGGACGTACCCAGGGGGGGGGGCGAGGGCGGCCGCCCCCCCCCGAAACGGTCGGACAGGGGGAAAAAGAAGGATAGTGGTTGGGCAAAGGGGCGCCCCCCCCCTCGAAATGGTCGCCAGATAGTAAAATTTCGGGGTTTTTAGGGGCTAAAAATTCAAAATTTTCTAGCGCCTCACTAATCGCTCGGCGCCAAACTATAAAATAATTTTAGTACCCTAATTGACCCCAAAACCAAAATTTTTTTCCGCTTTGCTTTGCTCAGCGGTCACTTTCAATAGTATACATACATATATCTCGCTATTTATCTTGCCTAATGCTAATGTTATTTCAAAGTTAGTACTATATTTTTTATAGGTAATAAGTACTACACAGAAAGCAAAATAAACAATCATATTGGTTGATTTATGTACCTCTCCCCTCCTAAATTTTCCATCCGCCGATAGCATTGGCTCGGATTTTTTTCATACAGGTAGGTAGGCACCCTAAATAACATGGAGTCGAGATGCGGCTCATGTGCTTTGGTTTACAATGTGGGTGTAGCCAAATGGTCTGAAAGATCTCTAAATTTCTTTTTTTGTGAAATCCAGGCTCTTCCAATGTGTGCTAATGTAATTTTTAACGGAGAAAACATGTTTTTATCGCTAAAAACATTAGATAATAGGTTATTAGGCCAAAAACAGTGTATTATACAGCTTTATCTACGTTTATCCCTGCTTTTTTAACGTTTTCAAAAATTAAGGGGGGGGGGCTCCACCCCCCCCCCCGGGAATTTTTTTTTGGGGGGGGGGGGGGGGGGGGGGGGCCCCCAAATTTTTTTTGTACTACAATCCGCCCCCCCCCTCCCAAAATGAAACTCTGGGTACGTCCCTGCTTTTTACAACTTTGAATTGATGTTTCTAATGAATCTCAAAGAGAATTTTTTAAAATTGTTTCGTGCTGTCACACGATTTTTTATGTTATACATTTTTAAACCCAAAATTTTTAAGGTGTAACTTAAAAAGACAATGTAAATAACAGCAAAATGAATAACTTAGCGCGAAGCGCAAAAAGTTTTACCCCTTTTCAATGTCTTTTTTATGGTATTTTGAAAATTTGGAGTACAACTTCCTGTAACCCCTCCTTTCGAAAAACTTGTATGGACTACAACCCCCCTTTCCGAAATCCTGGCTACGCCCTTTAAAGCCCCAACCGGATTAAGAGGACCTAATGAACTTTAAGAAACGCATTCTTTTTATGCAATTTTGTTGTTTAAAAGGATGCATATTTTATTTAGTTTTCGTTTTTTGATTAAAAATAATGGACAAAAATGCAAATTTGCAATTAGAAGTATCTTTGTATTATTTTGTAAGATTTTTATTTCGAAGATGTGTTTTTTATAAAAAACACAATTAGACCTCAAAACTCTTTAGTTTAAAGGTGTTAAGAAGCTAGATATTTTTCAAGATTTTTTTTAGATTCGGGAGTTTAACTCCTGTTTTTTAGGCTTCAGTGTGAGAAAGGGGTAAATTGTTTTTTACCCCTTTCTCAATAAAAAGGAGTTAATCTATTAAAATTTGATATTAGTTCTTACACTTTAATAAGAGTTTTAGTTATTTTTTTTTATAAAAATTTGATAAATTTAAATATAAAGTATTTATTAATTTATTTTTTCATTATTTTTATAAAAATAATAATATTCTTTAAAATTGATAAGTTTTTTTAAGTTCTTAGGTCTCTTATCTTTTTAAGTAGAGTTTGGGGGTCGATCATAAGTTTTTAGGAGGGTTAAGAGTTTATCAATTTTAATATAAAGACAGGGACGTACCCAGTTTCATTTGGGAGGGGATTGTAGTACAAAAAAAAATTTCGGGAAGGGGGGGGGCGAGCCCCCCCCCCCCGAAATTTTGGGAGGGGGGGGCGGAGCCCTTAATTTTTGAAAACGTTAAAAAAGCAGGGATAAACGTAGATAAAGCTGTATAATACACTGTTTTTGGCCTAATAACCTATTATCTAATGTTTTTAGCGATAAAAACATGTTTTCTTAGTTAAAAATTACATTAGCACAAATTGGAAGAGCCTGGATTTCACAAAAAAAAGAATTAAGAGACCTTTCAGATTCCTTGGCTACACCCACATTGTAAACCAAAGCACATGAGCAGCAATGTTATTCAGGGTCTACCTATATGAAAAAACATCCGAGCCAATGCTATAGGCGGATGGAAAATTTAAGAGGGGAGAGGTACATAAATCAACCAATATGATTGTTTGTTTTGCTTTCTTTGTAGTACTTATTACCTATAAAAAATATTGTACTAATTTTGAAATAACATTAGCATTAGGCAAGATAAATAGCGAGATATATGTATGTATACTATTGAAAGTGACGCTGAGCGAAGCGAAGCGGAAAAATTTTTGGTTTTTGGGGGTAAATTAGGGTACTAAAATTATTTTATAGGTTGGCGCCGAGGGATTAGCGAGGCGCTAGAAAATTTTGAATTTTTAGCCTCTGAAAACCCCCAAATTTTACTATCTGGCGACCATTTCGGGGGAGGGGGCACGGGGCGGCCGCCCCCCCACGCCCAACCACTTTACTTTTTTCCCCCTGTCCGACCGTTTGGGGGGGGGGGGCGGCGGCCGCCCCCCCACCTCCCCCCCTGGGTACATCCCTGTAGTTTATTCTTTTGTTTTTTTTTTTCTTCTCTTCTCCGGGGTTTCCTCCTTCCTTGTTCTGTTTTTGTTTTTAGTTTCATTGATAAGAAAAAAATGTTTTTGTTTTATTACAACAAGTCAGTCAACTAAAATATAAAAAGTGACCTTCTAAAATTTACCACTGACTACTTTCGAAAATTTTGGAAATTCCATTAACTAAAGAAAACATGTGAAATTTAAATTTTGGATAATATCCTTTCCTTTTTTAAATTTTCAACCGTCAAAATAGCTATAAATACTATATTTTTTCGTTAGATGTACCTCCCTTCTATGCAGGCACTCCCAATAAAGTTTTTCAACGCTTTAAAGTTATTACCATTTTTGATTTAGATTTCAAAGTATAATAAAAATGTACATGTAAACTAGGTAGAACAAAGTGTAAAGTTTTTTTGTTGAATCTATATTATTTTGAATAATGTTTTTTTTTGAAAACTATATAATTATTTTTGTTTGATTATCTAAGAACCATTAAAAAAATGTTTATTTTTTTGATTAATAGTTATTAATCACAAGTTTAATTTATACTCATTTAGTTTTAAATTAACATTTTTGTGGTTGGCTTTTACAGAAGCACTATTGTGTAAGATATTTTAACAACAATTCATATTTTATATGAAAAGATTGGAATTTTCACGCAAACAAACAAAACAAACTATCTTTTAGTATATCAGCGCTTATCATAAGTACCACGAAGCTATCAGCTACCTCATGAGTCAGGCCAAATATCGGCACAAGGCTATAGAAATCGCGAAGGAACGTGGTCTCATTAGCGAAGGACAGAAAAAAGGAAAGAGAAAGGACTTAAAAGTAAGTTATTCTTCTATAGGATCTGCAGAGTGAACCAGTGAGGCAATCCAACTGACTTATTTATAGGTGCCCGATTGATTTTAGCTTATGGGGATATTCGCCCGGGGTACAGATCTAAATCGGACTAAGGAAGAGAAAGGGGGCATACCTCCAAACTCCGGAGGCAGACCTGTGCACTGCCTTTTTGTAGTTATGATGAGGGGGCCATTCCAAAAAAAGGGGCAACTTTTTTGAAACGGGGGGGGGGCAAATTAGCAGGGGGGGGGGGAAGAAGAAAAAAAGGAAAAAAACAGAGAGAAAAAGAAAGGGGAAAAGGAAAAAAGGGACAAAAAAAGGAAAATAAGGTAAAAATAGGTCTAAAATAGCTTAAATTGCATTAAAATAGGCTGAAAACTGAAAAAATTTCGCAATCATGGCGTCATAATAGGTCAAAATTGGCGTAATAATTTTTAGGTATTTTTTTATTTTTTCCGCGGGGACAATAAAACGGGGGGGGGGGTACTTTCAAACCCACAGGTCTCGGAGGTATAATTTCGCTCGCGCAGTTTTACTTACCCTTCTTTGTTTACGGATAAACATTTTTTTTTTTAAAAGCATGATGACCAAAAATGTGATAACTTTGTTAGTTGAATTGCTTTTGTGGAAAATGGCAGAAGAGGGTGGTTATTTTAATTCTCCACATTGTAAGACACAACTATAAATAAGTACGTCAAACTGTAAAAAAATGGAAAATACTAGAGGAGCCTAGAAAACACTACTAGAAATAATATAAACCAAGCCATGTTACAAAACTGAACAAAAATTTGTTTAAATAAAAAAACCCACTACAAAAAGTAATGTTACTTCTACCACTACAAAGAAAAGCTGTGTTGTGGCGGGATTTAATTGGATTAATAAAAACTGTCTTGCCTGGTCTTTTTGAAATCGTAGTTAACCATCCTATTCTTGTTTTGAGCTTAACAATTTTTTCAATTTTACTGTTTTTTGGAATGTTGGATTTGGGATGGCAGAATAAAACGGGAGATTTAGAAGCAAAACGGAAGAACATGGTCATTAATAGCGGGGACATTTTGACTCAAAAGTCTCTAATGTTTCAAACTGCTTTGAATGTAGTACATGAAACTGTTCTTACTATTTTATCTTTTATGTATCAGGTCGCAAAATCATGTAAATTAAAGAAAATAAAAATGTTTTAGGATGAAATTAAGGGAGAACATGAAACTATAATTCGAGGTATAATTGAAGAAAACATTGACATAAAGTATGGGTTTGATTTTATAAACTTTAATTACATTTTGTTGGTCAATTATTACTTGACAACGAAAAATTTTATTTAGAACTTTTATAGCGGAGCGACTATTAAATTTGTATCTTAAAATTAAATAACAACACATTAGGTAATAAAGGCATAATTGGGCAGGAGGAGGTTGGGGGATTAACCTCCTCCCAAATTCTGAGAAAGGAGATTTAAACCGCCCCACTAAGAGGTGGGGGGAAGAAAAGGTTAACCCCTTTCCAATTTGGGAAGATTAATAAAAAAAATGTCTTTAAAATGACTTTTAACTGCCTTCAAAAGTAACTTTTGAGGTCAAAATGAATGTTTTAAACAATAAAAAGCTCAAAAATGCAATAAAACGGGCTTCTTGACCTGAAATTAGCGTTTTTTTACCTATTTTTTTTTAAATCGAAAAACGATATGGGTAAAACGCACTCCAGAAAAAATACCGATATGAGTATTTATTTTGCGTTTTTCGGATTTTAACCCCCACCCCATTCCGGATCTACTTGCCCATGTATAAATAAAAGTATTGCATTATAATTGCCTAAATTTGATTCACATTTTTAAATTAATAGTGCTTATTTTAAAATGATTAATTTAATTGGAATTATAAAATACTGCAACACTATTATATTGTATAATTCAGACTGGAACTGTAAACTGACAGTCATTTTTGGTTTTTTTTTTATTTAGAGGTGGTTATAAAAGAGCTAGTCTTCTCGATGTGATTGCTGTTCAAATTGTATTATTGCCGTATTATCTTTATCTTTATTTGCATTGGTATTTCAGGTGAGATATTTGGATATATATTATATATTTAGATATTTGGCAATTTCCTACGAATGAATATTAATTAATTTGTTTAAATAATTTTGGTATATTATATTTAGTAAAAAAACTAGAAAAATAAATTAAAGCTAGAAAAAGAAAAAGATAAATATATTTTTTCTTAATAAAGTGCCTTTTTGGAAAAGAATCATTCAAAAATTATAAAGTATATACGTTTTTAATGATTCTTTTCCAACCCATAATCAAACAACACGAGGTAAATGTTTTAAGTAATTACGTTAATAGTGGTCCATGTGAACTCGTTTTTTTTCGCCGGCGCCTAGGCGCCAGCTGGCGCCTAGGCTCCAAATTTTAGGCGCCAGCGTTAAAATCTAGGCGCCAAAAACATAAAAAGTTTTTCCATGTCAACTAATGGTGCTAATATAATTTTTTTCAGTACCATTTATATTTTTGGATGACTTTAAAGTCAAATTTTTGTTTTATACGCTTAAAATCTAAAAAATAAGTTTTTTTCTTTTTTCAATGCTCAATTTCTAAATGCGTAAAATTTTGCCAAAGAATTATAATAACAAGAAAATATCGGCATAAACCTAGAAAATCATTAAATAATGTTAGGTTGGCTTGGCTGGCAAAGTTTTAATAGGAAGGTGTTTATAGCCAAGTATTGCTTGGTATGGTTGGTTTAAAATTTTTATACGGGTTTTTTAAACAGGTTGTTTACATTATTTTTTCTTTTTGTTTTCGTTGGACTTACTCCTATTTTAATTTTATTTTTAATTCTAATTTTATAATTGTCCTTTGTTTGATGAATTACTAAACTAAAGTAAATAAAACTATTGATTTCATATCAATATCAAAAAATTTATAGTTTTTTAAGTGAAACAGATAGAAACAGTTTTGTAAAATCCATAAAAAAATTTTATGAAATTTTTTAAGGATTTAAAGATAAATTCAATTTTTTCTAAAATTTTAAAAAATTTTGCAATATCCCAACAAATAATGATTTTATTAGAGGATAATTTTAGGTTTCGATCAAAACAAAACTTTATTAATTAGTTTTTTTAAGATTTTTACTTTAAATGGCATTTCTCAGGTTTAAAAAAATATAATTAATTAGCAGTATTACCTTTTTGCCACTAAAAAATAAAAAAAATATTAATAAGTTTAAAACAATTACGCGCTGAGCCAAGCGAAGCGCAAGAAAAATTTTAGAAATTGATCTTTTAACAACTTGAAAAATTTGTTTCTTTTTTTGTTTATTTGTCTAAAAAAAGCTGTAAAAAATACGTGTCTAGTCTAGCCAAAAATCTAGGCGCCAGGCTGGCGCCTAGGCCCAAAATTTTAGGCGCCAGCGGGAAATTCTAGGCGCCAGTGGCGTCGATTTGGCAATAAAAAAACCTAGCATGTGAACGAAATTTGCTAAAAAGTCAGGTGTACAGTTTTAAGGTGGAACACTACAGTTAAAACCGCACAAAATTTGTACAGTCATTGTTCATTACAGCTGTAACCAATTTTTAAAAACTACATACTGTATTAATCCTCATGTCCTGAACATCATTTTTTATATTTTGATGAAACATAAAAATTAAAAATAAGCTGTGGCAATGGTCCACAAAGGGGATTCCGACGAATCGCAGGTTTTTTTCACAAAATGACATATAAAATTTTTTTGTGCATGTCGATTTTAAAAATTTTTTGTACGTAATTAGAAGACGAGTAGATAAAACTTTCCTGTTGTTTTCAGCAAAATCGTATAGAAAAAACTCGAGAAAACCCGACATTTTGAAAAGTTTTTTTAGAAAATTGTATTAACTTTGGAGCCTAATTTCTCAGTAGATCTCTATACGATTTTTAAATAAACAACGCCAATGTTTCTAACCCGTTGAGTTCTCCATTTTGATATATATTTTGTTAAAATAGGTCTGTAAACAAATTTTCATAATTTTGCAACGGATGAATTTGATTTGACGTCGGGAAACTACATTTTGAAACATTCGTTTAAAAGTACTTTTTAACAAAGGTTTCCAAGATGAGCAGTAGCCGAGTGGTTAGAGCGTAAGACTCAGCATACAGAAGGTCTAGGTTCGAATCCCCCTGGGAGTTATTTTTAACACCAAAAAAAAATTTTGTTTTTTAATTTTAACTTTTTTTTAATTTTTTAACTTTTTAATTAAAAAAATGTACATTATTCAATACTGTATTCAACCCAGAGTACGTACTTTAAGGTGGTTTTGAAGTAAAACCGGGGTAGAGTCAGAGTGTCCCTCCTAGGGGAGGTCGCAACCCCCCCTAGCGCCCCCTCGGGGGTCAAATCAAAAAACGAAGTTCGGATTCGTAATCAGGACCCCCGAAAACCCACGAGTGGTTGTTTTTGAAAAAATCAAAGAAATTTTTGGAACTGTAGTGTTCTACCTTAAAGTAATTTAGAGCTGTACGCCTAATCAGGTTTAATTCCGGTCAGCATGAAATAAGCAAAGCATCCTTTTATCTACTAAAAGTAAAGCAAGATAATGTTTTTTTATTTTATCTGGTGTGTTCTACAATCAAATTTTAAATTTTAATATATTTTAATTTAAAAATTATTTAAATATTTGTGTTTAAGTCAATGCAAGCACCCTAAATGTTTTACTGAGTTTTGTTTCAATAAAAAAACGATTAGTTGACTTCAAGTATAAATTTTCCACAAAAAAATCGGTATTTTGTTAAAATTTATTCATTTAAAATGACTGGAAGCAATTTCAGGAAAGAAAACTTTATCCACTAAAAAATTTCTAGTCATGGCTACTTAATCCTGAATAATTTTAGGTGGATATGGAAGTTTTGGTTAAAACGAGAAGAATATGGTGAGGAAGAAAAACTTTATCTCATACGGAAGAATCTCAGTCTTTCACAAGCTCAATTTGATGTAAGCTTACATCGTTACACCGCTTCAAATTTTGTGGTGTTAAGAAACTCTTTTCGGTCATTCGGCCTCAAGACTTATACAAGAGGCATTAATGATAAATTATGCACTATGCTCCTGGCGCTGAAATTTTGGACCATCCTTTCACTCAGTTCTAAAAAATTCCAGCTCAGTTCGGCCTGACCCCCCTAGAAAAGCCCGACTAGACTTTCTTACTATCTCCGACCAATTTACGGGTTTAATTTTTTTGGTCTATTCTCGCGTTTCTTTTTTGACAAACTGCTTTTATACACAATAAATAAACACGCCTAAATAACCGATTTTAGTCTATGAAATTCAATGATAAATTGTGTTCAAACACAGTTTTGTTATGACTTCTGGCTGGTTCTAACTACCTTAGATAGATAGATTGTAAGTGGGCGGTTCCCTAGTTATAGGGGCCCTAGTGTTCAAGCCTGCATTCAGACCTGTGCACTGCCCCCTCCCCGGGTTTTATTGGGGGGGGCAATACCGAAACGTGGGGTGCAACCTTTTTGAAACAGGGGGGGGCAAGGGAGAAAGAAAAAAAAGGAAAAGAAAAAAGGACAAAAAAGCGAAAATAAGGTAAAAATAGATCTAAAATGGCTTAAAATCATAGGTGAGAAAGGGGGGACAGGGTGGGGTCCACCCCCCCCTAGCCTCAAAATTTTGGGACCCCCCCTAGACGAAAATCTAGGGGGGAAACCCCTCCTCCCAAATTTCCAAATTTTTTACCCCTGACCTCCCTCTAGATTTTAAAATCTGACCCCCCTCCTCCCTCGGGAAAATTTTAGGTACCTTTTTTATACTAAATTTTCTTCCAAAAACATGAATTTTCATCACATATTCATGCTTTTACACCCTTTTTATACATGAATATGGCTTTTTATTCAATAAAATGTAGTATTATCCTATAAAAAAAACAATTATTAAAGTTATTATGGTTTAAAACTGTTTTGCTTTGGACACCGGACCCCACCTGACCCCCCTCTAGATTTCAAAATTTCGCACCCCGGGTCGACCCCCCCCCTAAAAAGCTAGGGGGGGTCCGGACCCCCCTGAGACCCCCCTCCTAGAATTCAAAATTCGATTTACCCCGGGTAACCACCCCCCCTAGCTTCCCCGACCGTGCTCACCTATGCTTAAAATGCATTGAAACAGGCTAAAAACTGCAAAAAATTTGCGATGATGACGTCATTATAGGTCAAAAATGGCGCCATCATTTTAGGGTACTTTTTCATTTTTTGGTGCGAGGGGGGATAAAACCGGGAGGGGCAAATCCTCCAAAAAAGCGGGGAGCATTTCCAGACCGTGCCAGACCTGTGCACGATCTGGAAATGCCCCACCGCTTTATTGGAGGATTTGCCCCCCCTTTATTGCCCCTCCCCCCGCCAAAAAATAAAAAAGTACCCCAAAATTATGACGCCATTTTTAACCTATGATGACGCCATCATCGTTAATTTTTTGCAGTTTTTAGCCTATTTTAATGTATTTTAAGCCATTTTAGACCTATTTTTACCTTGTTTTTGTTTTTTGTCCCTTTTTTCCCTTTTCCCTTATTTTTTCTCTTTTTTTCTTCTTTTTTTTTATTCTCCCCTGCTTGCCCCCCCGTTTTATTCCCCCCCGTTTCAAAAAAGTTGCCCCATCGTACGCCGTACCCCCCCCCCCGTTTTGGAATTTCCCCCTCCCCCAATAAAACCCCGGGGGGAGCACAGGTCTGCCGTGCACAGGTCTGTGCATTGGGCTTATTACACACTGCCCTGGAACCACCTGAGTACGTCCCTTGACTTCGTTGGGGGGCTCTCGCCCCTTAGACCCCCCATTATTGGGGGGCTGGGCTGCCGCCCCTTAGACCCCCTTCACGCTTTGTATTCACCTTCCCACCGCCCCCCCCCCTCCCCCGAAGTAAAATCCTGGGCACGCCACTGGTGGACCCCTGCCCTCTTCCCCCCCGAAAACATCTATGGAAGCAAGTTGCTTGTTGTTTTTTTAAAATATAATCGTATTTTTTGTGACAGTTCCTTAAATCAATCAAGATGGTTATAGTTAGTTATATATGTATTGTATGTGCTCGCATGTCATTTGAAATCTACAGGTGGGTATGCGGACTTTAAAATCAAAAAATCTGCAATGCTTATGCGGATCTCTGTGAAATACATTAGTATCATATTTATTTTTTTTATTATAGATTGCATTTTACGCGTATCATTTTTTTAATTATAAGAAAAAAAATGATTTGAAAATTACTATTGTTAATAATACTAATATTGTAGAAATACGCACGCACCTCCTGGGTATTGAATACATAATGATTTGGCATGTAATTTTTATCACAAAAAATATATTAACAATATCATCTAAAAACATAATATGTATTTAGCTTACCAACAGTTGCCATGAATATTATGTATTGTAAGAGTCCCAACGGCTTCCTTAGTACTAGGGAAATTAACCTTTCTGTGGTTTTCCCCGTAACACAGTTGCAATTTTCGACGTGGAATATATACCCTTTACTTGTAAAACACAATTTAAATTATAAATGGTATTCCGTCATTTAGAGGGTGCATATTAAATGGAGGAAAAATGGTACAGCTTACGGGTGGAACAAGGAGGGGTGCAAGGGAAAGGGGGTGACCGGGCTTTTGTAACTACTGATGCAAAGGTTAGTGCGCGGTATTGGGTTGGTTTGACTGGACGAATAAAATTGGGGAAACAAACGATGAATCAAGATGATCAGGACAATTACGCAATCAAGATGCTCAAGACAGATTATCAATCCCAGTGGCGTGCCCAGGATTTCATTTCGGGGGGGGGGGGCGGTCTGGGGGGGTACATACTAACCCTGAGGGGGGGTCTGGGGGGCGGCAGCCCCCCCAGAAATAGGGGGGGTCTGGGGAGCGAGAGCCCCCAGCGGGGTCGAGGGGCAGAGCCCCTTGTCAGGGGGGGTCCGGGGGACAGAATGCCCCTGGGAAAATTTTTAATTTAAGGCACTAAAATACCCTAGAAATTTTAATTCCAGATGATAATTAATAAAAAATTTAAGGTTTTTTTATTCTTTTACATTTAAAACATATGTTTAAAACGTTAATAAAAGGTTAGTAGTGTTTCTAGTAGTTTTATTTAACATGTATGCCTTAATTATTGAGCGGCAAAATCGATTTGAAATCGAAAAACAGATAAATTATCAATTTAAACAACCCGCGAAGTGGGGAAAATTTGGTTTTTAAAATAAAACTAAGGGGGCAGAAAAGGTTTAATAGAAAAAAACCCAATTCAAAAAAGGTAAGGGTCCCCCCTTACGAAAAATCCGGCTTCGCCGGATTTTGGGGGGGGGGGGGCGGCCCCCCCCCCCGCCCCCCCCCCCCTGGGCACGCCACTGATCAATCCAGAACAATTTCAGTAGTTACAATAATAATTATAACATGTCCTTTCCTTAAATTCCTTAACAAGGATGTCCATAGTTATATATCATGCTGCACTGGTCCATATTAGTAGTGAGTTCTAATATTGTGTAAGATGATAATGAACAGCAATTCTCATTTTATATGGAGAGATTTGGATTTCTTTACAAACAAACACTAATATTATTGTTAATTGTGTCGTTTTAGAGCCTTGACGACAAACAGCACGACGAACTATGGACCAAAGAGTGTTGGGTGAAAGAGAACGCTAGGAAGTGGAAAGCTCGCAAAGAGGAGCAGGAAAAGATCAAAATGACAGAGAGCGGTCGCTATAAAAGCTACAGAAGGTATATGAAAAATCACGGCCCTGGTCAGATTACCTTCCTGGACGAATGAGATCCTTCGGCTGGTGAATTGGGACGCTAACAGCGCAAAGGGTGGGATATCAAACGTTTGAGGTGAACTTTGGAGAATTTTGATGGAACGACTTTTGCTTTGCTAACTTCGATTTGACGGAACTTTGCTACCTACTCTCTTGGAAATTACGTTTCTGGTGGGAAAAGTTTAGCAATTGATTACCATTTGGTTTTAAAAGGAAATTATTTATTTTTTTCTGAAAATGTGATTTTATGAAGATCTGGTGAATAGCTTCTGAAATTTAGGGTTTTCGTATGCTTCCAAACTTGTTACATACTGATTTTTCTTCTCTCTTTTCAATAGTATTATAGGGTTTTTTTTTGTTGTGATGTGTATGTTTTATGAAACGGCAGTCATGTTATGTTTCGGTGGCTCAGAAAAATAGGAATATATTAAATTTGCAAAAAACTATATTGCATTTAGTATTTGATTATAAATTTGTTAATGCTATTGTTTTTGTTATTATAGTTTTGTTATTTGATTTATTTTCTATGGTAGATAAATTATTTGATAACTGTTAAGGGACAGCTAAAAAAACTAGGGACTTTTCATGGTTAGAGATCTATTTTTAACTTTTTTTTGTCTGATGATTATGGTGCTTCAGACGCCTTATCCCTTTTGTCGTCTCACAGTGTATAAGGGTCGAAGAAATGAGAAAAAACAACAGCAAAAGCGTGATTATTTAGTATTGAGCAAGAGCGACAAGGTCCTCGTTTTTACTACTACGACACAAAGCGTCACAATCATACACGGGCAAGTTTTTCCGGAGTGGGTGGGTTAGACCCCAAATTCGGGGAGGGGGGGTTTAAAATCCGAGAAACACATTTTACCCATAGATAAACAGAAGGGTAGGGTGGGGTCCACCCCCCTTAGCCTCAAAATTTTGGGCCCCTCTCTAAAAAAACACAGCCCCCCCTTCCCCCCCAAATTTTTGAATTTTTTACCGCTGACCACCCCCCTTAGATTTTGAAATCTGACCCCTCCTCCCCACTCGGGAAAAGTACTTTTTATAGTAAATTTTCTTTCAAAAACGTAATTTTTTAACACAAATTCATGTTTTTACACCCTTTTTATATCAGAATATCGCTTTTTTATTTAATAATGTAGTATATTATCTTATAAAAAACTATTATTAAACCGTTAATGGTTTTAAAACTGTTGGACATTGGACCTCACCTGACCCCCTTTAGGTTTCAAATCTTCCACCCCGAGTCGACCCCCCCCCTAGAAAGCTAGGGGGTGTTTGACTCCCCCCCTAGGACTCCCTCTAGATTTTGAAATGTCATTTACCCGGGGTAAACACCCCCCTAGCTTCGGTGACCGTGTTCATCTATGGTTTTACCCCTATCGTTTTTTCTGGAGTGCATTTTACCCATTTCGTTTTTCGATTTTGATTTTAAAAAATAGGTAAAAAACGCTAGTTTTAGGTCAAAAAACTCTTTGTATTGCATTTTTGAGTTTTTTTTTTGCGTAAAACATTCATTTTCACCTCAAAACTTAAGTTTGGAGGTAGTTAGAATCATTTTAAAGACATTTTTTCTTCATTTTTCCAAAATTGGGCGAAGGTTAACCTTTTCTTCCCCCCCCCACTTGTGAGTGGAGGGGTGTAAAACCCCCATCTCACAAATTACGGGGGGTTAACCCCATACATGAGCATGGGCCTGCAAGCTTAGGGGGTGGGTACCCCGGGTTAATGGCCCTTTAAAAGCTAGGAGAGTAATCCAGGGACCGCACACCCCAGCAAGGGGCCACCAGGTCTCCCGCGCGCGCGGGGGGCGACCCGGGGGAACAGTTTTAATTTATAGATGAAGGGGAGGGTAGAAGTAGAGTTGTCGATTTTTTAATTCAAGGGGGCTCAGAAGCCGGTGAGAGTAAGCCGGTGGTCCCCCCCAAACATTTTTTTTCGGTCAGGTCGGCGAGAGGTAAACCCGGGTGAAGGCCAAATTTTTTAGGGAAGAGTAAAAAAAAAAAAAAAAAAGAAAAAAAAAAAAAAAAAAAAAAAAACATGGGCGTAGCCAGGATTTCGGAAAGGGGGGTCCAACCCTGAACAAAATTTCCGAAAGGGGGGTCCAAATCCTAAACGTTATAAAAGGGCTAAAAAAAATTTTACGCGCTTTGCGCGGAGTGTTTATTACCTTGTTTATGTCACATACTTAATTATTTTCCTATTATTCAATAAAAATAAGTCTATAAAACCAAGAAAAAAATTTTTACAAACAATTTTATACCTTGAAATTTTCGATTTTCAAAACCCTAACAACTGAAAAAAGAAAACATTGAATTACAGCTGAGCAATGCAAAGTGCGAGAAAATGTTTTTAAAATTACTTCTCCTAACCTTTGAATTTTTAATCCCACTATATAACAATCTAAAGAGGGGGGTCTATCGTGGTCGTATCAAGATTACAAAACAGAGTAACACAAATTTGGAAGTGAAGACCAATTAAAACATTAAGAATGGGGTGGATCCAGCGTGGTCATACCAAGATTACAAAACAAACTAACACAAATTTGGAAGTGGAGACTATATAATTAATCGAGCGCTGAGCGGAGCGAAGCGCGAGAAAAATTTTAAAAAATGGCCCTTCTAGACCCCCAAATTTTTATCCTTGGCGACCCAAAAGGGGGGTCTAACCCCAAATTTTTCCCTTTGCCGACCCAAAAGGGGGGTCTAGACCATACATGGGCAAGTTGGTCCGGAGTGGGGGGGGGTTAAACCCCAAATTAGGGGGGGTTAAAATCCGAGAAACGCAAAATACCCATATCGTTTTTTTTCTGGAGTGCATTTTACCCATATCGTTTTTCGATTTTGAAGGAAAAATAGGTAAAAAACACTAATTTTAGGTCAAAAAGCCCTTTTTATTGCATTTTTGAGCTTTTTATTGCTTAAAACATTCATTTTGACCTCAAAACTTAAGTTTGGAGGCAGTTAGAAGTCATTTTAAAGACATTTTTTTTCTTCATTTTTCCAAAATTGGGGGGGGGGTTAACTTTTTCTCCCCCCCCCACTTCTGAGTGGGGGGGGGTTAAACCCCCTTCTCAGAATTTGGGGGGGGTTAACCCCCCAACCCCCCCCCCCGTGCCCATGTATGATCTAGACCCCCTCCTGGCTACGCCCATGAGCGGAGGGTTCAGGGAGGTCCGATCCGATTTTTTAACAAAGTTTTTATAAATCAATAATTTAAGTGTTTTTACGTCTAATATTAAATTTATTTTATATACTAAAACAGCCTATTTAGACCTACAAAGTGTATTTAAACTCTGTTTTTAACTAAAAAACCGTGTTTTGACAGTAAATAAAAAATTATACTTCCAAATTGGTCGGGTGGTCGGGGGGGATCAGGCAGGATTGCTTTTGAGCTTTGGGAGAGGGGGGGGGGTGGATTTTTTTAGGGTGGTGAGGGTCCGAAAATTTAGCTCTAGGGAGGGGGTGGACCCTTCTGTCCCCCCAAAAAACATCTATGCCCCCAACCGCCCCCGTGCCCATGTATGGTCATATAAAACAACTTTATTCTGACTATTAAAACTAGTTGTTTAATAAAAGATAAAAAAGTCACAGTTTGGTGCGCTAATTTTATGACGATTATTCATTTCCGTCAAGATAGTCTGGTGGCAAAAAGTCAGTTTGATTGTAAAATTTCTTGGTTTCTTAATTGAAGTTTAACGTTAAATTGACAGATGCTTATGCGCGGTCCACGTTAATTTTATGTTTTTAGGATTTACTGGCAGGCAGTGGTTTAAATTTTTTTTCTTCAAAAAAGTCATATTGTATCGCTGGCGCGAGTTTTTTTGTATATAATGTAATTAGTTCAGCATTTTGATGATTTTGACACTTTTCGACAATAAGGCTGTGCTTTTTTATTTATTTCTTCCTGTGGTATTAATATTGTGTAAGGGTATATTATTCTTGATATATTTAATTTCTGTCTGTTGGTTTAAAATATTTATATTCGTTAATAAATTTATATTTTTCCGTGTGTTTTATGGTTTTTATACCGTTACATTTGTACGCACAGTTTATTTTAAAGCTCTCAGATTAATTCAATTCAAAGTATTGTTTAGAATTGTGTCTAACTGTTTCAAACATTCATTGAAATCTAAGCTAATCAATTTTTTTTACATTTTATTTAAATTTTTTTGATTTGACCCCGAGAAACTACATTTTAAACCGTCTTTTTAAAAATAGCTTTTACGAAAGATGCCTTAGGCGGGCAGTAGATGAGTGGTTAGAGCGTCGAACTCGGATGCGCCAAAGTGTAGGATCGAGTCTCACCCGGGCAATATTTTTAACGTTAAAAAAATTATTTTTTTATCAAATTTAAAGTTTTTTTATTTAAAAAAAGTGATTATTATTTAAGATACGCTAAATCGGAAATCAAGAAATATTATGTTTTTGTTATGTAATGAATTTTATAATGTATTGTATTTTTGACATATATTTTATTGGTGTCAAGTAACAATTGTGGTCGATAACAATTTTTTAAGAAAGATTAATGTTAAAAATTAAATCAGCAGATCAAACTACTTTAGTAAAAATTAATTAGAAAAGATCTACCGTCAAAATTCTGGTTGTGGTGTTCTATCTTAATTTGTTCAACCGTTGCCGCAAATTGACTTTAATATTTTTATTACCGCAACATTTTTTATATGTTGAGTGAGTTTTCATGGAATTTTATAATTGATTTAGTATGTTTCACAAACAACTTTTAAAAGTAACATAACACATATAATAATAAATGTATAAAGAGCAACAAACGATATTGTGGCCACTCTTTTCGTTGGAAATAATTTAATACTATTTTATTTCTATTTAACAAAAAAACTAATGAATTAACAGGAAAAACATATTTTGAATATTGAATTAAAAAAATTGATTGCTATTCAGTAATGAGTTTTTTTTTTTATTTTAATCAGAAAATAATTGGTCTCTAAACTACAAAAATTTTCACAACAGTTATTTGAAAAACATTAATTACCAACATCACATATTTTTGGTAATAACCGTACAACGTCTGATTAAAACTGCATTTTCGGTTCTGTTTGTGTTTATAAAAAACATCGAAAAGTGTTTATAAAAAGATTTTTAAGTAATAGAACATTTTTTGACTATTATCAAAATTGGCCTAACTCACTAGGCCGGACATTTGTTAAAAGCAGCTCCGGAGCTCCCTCAACTTTAAATACCCAGAGCTCCAGACCAGCAATGAAAAGATTAGTGTTGAATTGAATTGAATTGAATTTTATTTTGTTAAAATAACAGGAAACATACATAAGCTAGTTAAAACTGCACTTGAAATTGTATGTACCTTTTACATAATTAAAACCAAAAAAATAAAATAAAAGATAAACGCGTTTGACAACTGAAACCCACAACTTGACTGCAATAACACACCCAGAAGTGAGACAATTCAGTCAAAACCATGTCAACCACACCCACAAAATGATTCCGGACTCACCGCAAGCGCGATTGACAAAACCAAAACCAAACCGTCACACTCCTAGCGCTAAAACCAAAACCAAGTCTTAAGAAAAACTTACAGATGTCAAACAACTAAACACAGTGAACATTTACAAAAACATTAGTATTAATATAATACACTATTAAAATTATTTACGTTATAGTACGAAATTATTTTTTAAAATAATTTATACTAAATCATGTACAAAAGACGGGTGTTAACATGCGGTAATTTTAGATATCCTATTTTAATATCGCTTGAAATAGCCGGAGCATCGGACCGGATTTTAATGTTTGATTATTGTATACTCCTATCATCCTTTAATTTTACAAATAAAAAAATGCTGGTAGTAGTAGTCGATGTAAATTGTAATATTAAATAGCTGTGGATTACTGGATGTCTCGTGTGAAAGGAGATTTTCGGCTTCTGTTATTTCTGGCACTAAAGTAACTCCGAAGCTACAAATGCTGTAAATAGCCGGAGCTGTAAAGAATGTATGAAGTAGTGATGTTCCTACCTTCCGATATCATGCTCATAGGTCACCGATGGGGGGGGGGTGGCACCCCCCCCCCATACGGCCTCTGACACCTATCCCCCCTCCTAAGGTCTATTTTTGACCCCTCTCCCCCCCATTCGACCCCTTGAACCCCTGACCCCCCCTAAGGCCCATTTTCGACCCCTCCCCCCATCAACCATATCCAGACCGGGCAAACCCCCCTACCAAAGGGATTTGGAACTGGCTAACCCCCCCCCCTACCACTTCATCTCCACCCTGGCTACACCCCCCTAACAGTTTATATTTTCTTAGTTTTTTTTTTATTTTAAGGTAAAATGACGGCACGGCACTCACTGTACAGCTAAAGCTGTACTTACTACTGACTAACCATATAAATATTGATTATAAATAATTACTAATCGTTTTATTTAACTAGAAAATAGAAGAAAACTGACAATTATTTAACCCTGAAGCAAATAATACAACAAAAAAGGTACCTGCATAATTATGATGATGTTTTTTACGCTTTTTTTGAAAAATTCGGTAGCACCCCCCTACCCCCCCCCCCTAACTCCCATGAACCCCCCTAACCCCACCCACCCCGGGGTGTTGTTTTACAAAAAAAAAACACCCCGGGGTGTGACCCCCCTAGAGGTCAAAAACCAAAACACACCGGGGTGTGGAGCCACCCTAGTCATCGAAGGTCGGTGAACTATGATCATGCTCTGGGGCCCGGGCATCTAAGGGGAGGGGGGCCCGAGGCCCCCCCCCTAAAAGAGAGATAAGCTTACTGAAATACATTTTAAACTACTTTAGCTTCATTTTTAGGACTTTTTTGTTATTTTAAATAAGTTTTAGAAAAAATTTAGTTTACAAAAAAATTTAAGACTAAATACAAAAAACTAAATTAAGATTTAAATACGTTTAAAATTACTCTATTAGCATTTTTAAGACCATTTCTAGCGTTTTAAATAAGTTTTGAAAAAATTTGTTTTACAAAAAAAATTTGACGAACTAAACTATAGCAACACTCTTTTAATTATTTATGAAATTAGTACAAAAATAGGGCGGAGCTCCCCGTTTTATAAAGAGGACTTCCCCGAGCCCGGAGCGCCCGGGGAACCCTCCCCCCCCCCCCCCCCCCCCCCCCCTACAAAGGGAAAGAGTACCCTTGCGGGAAAAATATGAAGACCATTTTTGCGTATTGTGATCTTGCAGAATTTTAAGCGGTAGAACTAGATAGATAGATAGTAAGAGGGCGGTACCCTAGTGTTAAGGGGCCCTAATGTTCAAGCCTGCATTAGGCTCATTACACTTTTCCCTTCTGGATCTTTTTTTCACCTAGGAGTGGTTTCTTTCCTCAAATCGTTTTGATTCTTTTATGAATCCCCCGTTTAAAAGTCAACAACAGGCCTCCCTCGGATTGCCCCCCCCTGTTTTTGCATCTAAGAGGTCTGTCTAAGATTTTAAACCTTATTGCTAGACAAGAGTGCATAGCATTGTTCCTAAAAGCGAGCTTTTCCGGATCTCTTCTCCTCTTGGGCCACACTGTTTGCAGAGAAGTTTCCATTTACTTCTATTGGCTACTCCAAGCGGTAGAACTACGACAAGAGCGAACAGGCAGAAAGGCACATGATATTAAGTGAAAAACCGAAGGGGGCTGGGTAGCATATTAGTAATTTAGGCTTTATTTTTTTAGCTATAAACAAAATGCTGGTAATCAAGAACATCATAGTAAGGTGTTGTAAAATCACAAGATCGGCGAGCAAAAGGAGCTTTTTAGAAGTCCGCAGATTTCACTATCAAAACAGCAGCTCCAGAGCTCCGTGGGAAAGAAAAAATTCCGGTGTCCGCTATTTTTACCATCAAAGGAGTCAGCGGACTGTGGTGGAGGCGGAATGGGTGAAACAACGACTAGACGCAGGGGATCTGGCATCTACCTCAAAAGATATTCGATTATTACACGTGAGCTTATATTTTACTGATAATCTCCCGAGCTCCGGAACAGAAATAAACTAAAACATATTTGAAACTTAAATAAGCTTTAAATCGCTGTTTTTAAGGGCGGAGCTTCGAAGCTCTATTTTCAATGGCCGGAACTCTGAAAGAAGATTTTAAAGGGCATTGGTAGGCAGGGGGGTTATACCCCCTAAAAATCCCGAATATAGCTGAGACCCCTTAAAATTTGAGCATACCCCGGCCGGACACCCCCCTTAAAATTTTAGGGTCCTAATACTAAAAACGCTAAAGATTGGGTGTTAAGGTATACCTCAAAAATTTTTTGGGATACCCCTCTCCCAAATTTCATAAGTCGGGTATACCTCTCCCTAAAATCCGGGAGGCTGCCCACCATAAAGGGGGGAAAAAAATATCCAACGAAAGAAAAAAAATCACGAGCAAAAGAAAAAGGTGCAAAAAAAAAAACAAAAAAAACAAAAACACAACACCACAGAACCTCTCCCCAAAATCCGGGAGGCTGCCCACCTATGTTAAAGGGTGGGAATAAATTTAATTTATTCCGTCTTAACGAAATAAAAAAAATGTTCACGTTATGCAAATATGTATAAATATTTGTAGTTGTTTGTTTTGTGCAGATATTGAAAAATAGTGCGGTATTCGTGAACAAAAAAAAGGTTCTTAATTTTTGAAAAGAAACACAAAATACACCCCCAGAGAAAACCTTAAGGTAGAACTTCACAGTTTTGACCACTTGGACTACAAGTCGCATATCATTATAAATATTAATTTTGGCCCATAAAAGTGGGGTGCTACAAAAAGTTAAAAATCTGTGCTATCCAGTGGTTATAAAAACATCACTGAAAAGTTTGTCCAGTTCGCAACAGATGTCCATAGATTCTACCTCTGAAAACCACAATAAGGCCTTTAAAAAAAATGATTCGTTATTTTTGGGCGAAATTTTATAATAAATTAGGGTAATGTAGGGGGCAACTTTCAGAGGTGGTTTGGCTTCAAAATGATCTCAGGATTTTTTTTTAAATTGCAAAAAAGACTTTTTACAAAAATATATAGTAAAAAAATCCTGAAGTCCTTTTTTAATCGTTTATAATAAAAAAAAATGGCAAAAGCCTATATCTAACTATTTCCAAACTTTCGTTTAAAAATAACGAATCAAGTTTTTTTAATTTCCGTTTAATTTTCTTTTAATCGACGCCGAGAAACTACATTTTGAACCATTGCTTTAAAAGCTCCTTTTAATTGAAAATCCCAGAAGACCCAGTAGTCGAGTGGTTAGTACGTCGCGCTCGCTCGGATCCTCGGATCCATGGGTTGGAGTAGTCGCTGGACCATATTTTTAACGCCGAAAAAATTTTTTTTATTTTTTAGCTTTTTAATTTAAAAAAATGTTTTATTAAGATACGCTAAATAGAAAATGAAAAAATAGAATATTTTTGGTAATAAACTTTATTAATGTTTTGTATTTTTGACATGTATTTTATTGATGTTATTTGATGATTGTGGACGATAACATTTTTTACAGAAAAATGAATGTCAAAAATAAATGAATCAGCAGGTCAAACTACGTATAGTAAGATGTAATTCAAAAAGATCTGTCGTCAAAAAAAACTGTGAAGTTCTACCTTAAAGGCTATTTTTAAAAAAATTGTTCAGGATATTTTACGTGAGTAAATTGATTCAATTTTTAAGGGCATATAATACCAATTTTAAGGCAAAACTAAATTCCACCGACTCCGACTCCGCCTCAAATTTCTGCAAATTATATATTGATGTGCAGGTTAAGCTTAAGCTTAGGCTTAGAATAAAATTTGCATAATACTAAAAATTACGGTAGATTTTGGTCGGAGTCGGTGGAATTTAGTGTTTGCCCAATTTTAGGCTGATTTTACGGACGGTGAGAGTTACGAAAAGGCTCACATCCCGAATTCTCACTTTTTCGACGGAATGTTTTGTAGAAATCAAGAGAGCCCGTATAGAAACACCCTGCCGAGCAAGGAGCAATTTGCCGAGTAAGTAAAAAAAGGCAAACATTAAATTCCACCGACTCCGACTCAAATTTCTGCAAATTATGTATTGATGTGCAGGTTAAGCTTAGGCTTAGACTTAGAATAAAATTTGCATAATACTAAAAATTACGGTGGATTACGGTAGATTTTGGACGGAGTCGGACTCGGTGGAATTTAGTGTTTGCCTAAAAAACGACATTCTTCAAGAACAACTCATTCTTAATACATGAAATACTTTAAGTATAGACGAACTAATAGTTTAAAACCGTTATTGTTGATGTAAATTGAAGTGATAATAGTCATAAATAACTTAATCGTAGACTGTAGACCTTAGTTTCCGTAAGCAACCTAAGCAAAATCTCAAAATAAAGCTAAATTTAAAGTTTAGTTTTGTTTTTACGTTTGCTAAGGTTGCTTTGGGAAACTAAGGCCTACAGTCCATGATTCGGGTTGCTCGTGAGTTTTATCATAATAAAATTTTTAAGTTTACGTGTTTTTCGTAAGATTTTTAAAAAAAAATTTAATTTAATTAATTGTACTTGGAAAATAACGGGTTTAATCTATTAGTTCACAGACCTGTGCACTGCCCCCCCCGGGGTTAAAACGGGGGGGGGGGCAATTCCGAAATGGGGGGCACGGGGGGCAACTTTTTTGAAACGGGGGCGGGGCAATAAAACGGAGGGACAAGCAGGGGGAAAAGAAAAAAAGAGAAAAAAAAGGAGAAAAAAAAAGAGAAAAAAGAAGCAAAAGAGAAAAAAGGGACAAAAAAGCGAAAATAAGGTAAAAATAGGTCTGAAAGGGCTTAAAATACATTGAAATAGGCTAAAAACTGCAAAAAAATTGCGATGATGGCGTCATCATAGGTCAAAAATGGCGTCATAATTTTAGGGTACTTTTGCATTTTTGGCGGGGGGGGGGGCAATAAACGGGGGGCAAATCCTCCAATAAAACGGGGGGGGGCATTTTCAGACCGTGCACAGGTCTGAGTTCATATAAACTTTAGTTTATGTAATTGAATGGCAAAAATGCCAAAAAAATCTAATGTAGTGAAATTGATGCGATAGAAAATTTGTAGGATTTTATAATGAAATTTTTACGTAAAACTAGGGACATGGACATGGTTTGACCATTCCGGGTAGAAATCCTTTAGAATTAGGATTTTCACAGGTCAATTGTTTTTTTCTGTTTTTTGAATGATGGAGTGTATACCAGGAAAAATTTTAGAATGATAAGTTTTTTTATTCGAAGGGAATAAATAGGCGGGGCGGATAAGAAAGCGAGAGCTGGGGATTATGCTACTCTTAATTCTGGAGTCTAGCCAATTATGTTTGAAAAATGGGCAAACTGGAAAGTACACCGACACCGTCCACCGACACCGACCACCTTTGCTGCAATTTATTATTTCTAAGCCTAAGCAAAACCTAAAAATTCAAATAAAATTACGGTAGAATTTGGTCGGTGTCGGTGCACGGTGTCGGTGTACTTTCCAGTTTGCCGAAAAATGCGGATCAAGCAACCGAGTAATGTTTAAAAGGCGGGTATTTATTTTTAGACATAGCTTTTGAAGTTTAGTTACTAACACGAAACCGAATATCTGTTGCAAAATAAATATTAGAAGCCATTTTTTTGTCGTCATAATCTAGAAGTATTCTTGATTTGTTTGTACAGATCAAAAATGGGTAGACCCCTTTTAGGGACCCCCCCCCCTCTTATAACGCCGGTTGATTATGTTGTCGTCATTACAGTAAAATGAGTCCCAGTCTTTCTAAAATACACACACGACTTTGAATTATTCTATAGTTATACAAGACGCTATTTGATATCTAAAGAGACATACTCGCGTATATTTTAATATGAAAGGTGGCTCCTTCTGCCGCAGTAAAGACGATGTTGTGGCGCAGTGGCAGATCTTACGTTTCGCACACTGATGAGGGTTCCTGGATCGAGTCCTGGCTGAGACACACTGCATTGTAAATATGTTTGTTAATTTTGTTATAATGTAGTATTTGGTTGCGCAATTAGTGCTGAGTATCATCAGTCTTGCGCATACATGGGCACGGGGGGGGGGTTGGGGGGGGGTTTACCCCCCCCCCCCCCAAATTCTGAGAAGTGGGGTTTTACCCCCCCCCACTCAGGAGTGGGGGGGGGGAGAACAAGTTAACCCCCCCCCCCCCAATTTTGGAAAAATGAAGAAAAAAAATGTCTTAAAAATGACTTCTAACTGCCTCCAAACTTAAGTTTTGAGGTCAAAATGAATGTTTTAAGCAATAAAAAGCTCAAAAATGCAATAAAAAGGGCTTTTTGACCTAAAATTAGCGTTTTTTACCTATTTTTCCTTCAAAATCGAAAAACGATATGGGTAAAATGCACTCCAGAAAAAAAACGATATGGGTATTTTGCGTTTCTCGGATTTTAACCCCCCCCCCCCCCCTAATTTGGGGTTTAACCCCCCCCCCCACTCCGGACCAACTTGCCCATGTATGGTCTTGCGTATCCTGCTTTATGCAAAATAAATAACGTTTAGATACGTGGGAGGAAGCCTCGGTATTTCAAACACGACGGAGGTGGTGGTGTACGACTCCTACGAAAGCATTCCCTCATTTGTCTACGCGGCCAGAGTCTGGTTTATGTTTCGACTGTTTGGTAGGAAGTTTGTTTATTATTTGTTTTGTTTTAAAAAGAATGCAAAAAATACTCGACGCTGCTAACTTTGCAATAAAATAATACTAATTAAAATCATGGGCGAGTTGGCCTGGAGTAGAAAAGATAAACCTAAATTTATGGAGGTGGGTTAATAAAATCCGACATCCGCGGAACGCTTAATCAAGAATATATAACCCAAGAGAATGTCTGACTGTACACTAAATTTTTGACCAAAATTTTGTGGGAAAGTCGCATTAGCAAACGTTTGTGCGACTTTTCTAGCAAAACAGGACAGGAACGCTGTTTTTCCACAGTAGCACTTAATTTAAAAAAAATATGTTTTGACCTAGGTACATTTTTCAAGTCTATCTAGAGGTGATTAGGTGATCCTAATTAACCGAAATAATGTATTTTTAATATAATTTACTTAATGGTTACCCTTTACTATGTACAACTGAGATTTAAAAAAAATTCTTAATTCTTTACCGCGAGTCTACGCACCACTTTGTTGTATAGTTATTTCTGGGTAACTGCTTAGGTATGGGTTGCTATAAACTACTATTCTTTTTAGCAAATGTTTATTTACAACAACGCCTATATACACGAACACAATACAACATTCACACATATACACGAACATAAGTAGTAATAAAAGTAGCGAACATTTACAGAAGATATACATTTATTTAAATTATCACAGTAGCAGGGCATAGCTATAAAAAGCCCGATTTGAAGCCCAGAGTGGCTCGCAAGAATTTGAGTAAAAACTAAATTTTGGTGCAAAAAGCACTCTTATTTATATGCTTCTTCTGTTTGCTCTAGTGGCAGAGATGTTGCTTCGGTAAGTCCATTATTCGCTGTTCCTTTGGCTGCTAGGAAAATGTTCCAATTATCCTTCTGATCCAAGATCTTCATTAGGAGCGGCAGAACTGCGACAGACTTGTCAGCAATCATAGTGCAGGGACTTCCGTCACGCTTTTCTCCTAGCCGTTTAACGACGACATCATCAAAAGATAATGCTGGCTGCAGGCATCCCGCGTAGAAAAAATTTACAGAGAAACTGCCACAAGTTCCTCTGTAACCCTCCTCCTTTATCCTGGCTTGGGACAGGCACTGTATAAACAGTGGCGGAGTTTATTTATATGCTTCTGTATTGACCTCGTTGCAATAAATCCTATTTTTAATTTTATTGACGCCATAAGATTTTCGGTGTTTTTGCCAAGGATTTTAGTGTTTTTCTCTGGCGATGGCTTCTTAGTTTCTGCTAAATAGCGCAGCTGATATTTACTTAAGCTAATTTAATTGAAGCGCGTTGAAGCGTTGGGCCTCCGGTAAGTGGGGACCGGCAGGTGTCGATAAGAGATAGCCGGCAGTTGATCGATTTGTTATGCCGCGCCTTTTTGTAACTTTAGGGGCGGCCAAGTTATGATTGATACATCACCTGCTTGAACTCATTATACTTGCTTTGGTATTTTGTGTCAGATTGTTTTCTATGCATTCAATACACGCATAGGTGGGCAGCCTCTCGGATTTTGGGGGGTATAGAAGGGGTTCAAATTTTAGGGGGGGGGGTGTCTGGCAAGACCCAAATTTTGAGGGGGGGTGTACCCAATATTTCCGCGCTGCCTTAAAATGGGCTTCAAACGCGTAAAAAACGTAAAACAAGCTTATAAATGCTTTAAAACTGTGTAAAATTAAAATAAAACCTTATTGCAACTTATAAATTTTATTTTTTAATTCTTTTAATAATAATGTGTTTATATATTCTTAGAATTAGATTAGAAATCATAGTTTTTTTAATAATTACGTAATAATAGAATAGTAATTATATCAAAAATATATAATATACCGAAAAATGTGCAACTCCTATATAAAAAAAGTACAGAAAAGGTGGCCTTTATAATGAGCCTCTCCATTTAAATGACACTCTCCACTATAATGGCATAGTAGCCATTTTAATTCGGCGAGTTAAAATGGAGAGGAAGCTATTATAATAGCCATTTATTGACTTAATTTCACTTTATATATACTCACAAGTCTAATACTGTCCGGGCCGCACGAGTTTCCGCGTGTCGGACAGTATTAAACCAACACGGGGAAACTCGTGCGGCCCGGACAGTATTACACTTGTGAGTATATATGAAGTGAAATTATATCAATAAATGGCTATTATAATAGCTTCCTCTCCATTTTAACTCGCCGAATTAAAATGGCTACTATGCCATTATAGTGGAGAGTGTCATTTAAATGGAGAGGCTCATTATAAAGGCCACCTTTTCTGTACTTTTTTTATATAGGAGTTGCACATTTTTCGGTATATTATATATTTTTGATTATATTGTCTTGATTATAAAGTCAAGTATCACAAACTTTTTAATCTATAATCTTATATATAATTAAAAGTTATATACATACATGGGCGTAGCCAGGGGGGGTCTAGACCTCCCTTTCAGGTCGGCAAAGGGAAAAATTTCGAGTTCGACCCCCCTTTTAGGTTGCCAAGGATAAAAATTTGGGGGGTCTCTAGAACAGTGGCGTGCCCAGAATTTCATTTGGGGGGAGGGGCGGTCTGGGGGGGGTAAATACTAATCCTGAAGGGGGGTCTGGGGGCGGCAGCCCCCCAGTAATGGGGGGTCTGGGGGGCGAGAGCCCCCCAACGGGGTCAAGAGGCAGAGCCCCTTGTCAGGGGGGTCCGGGGGGCAGAATGCCCCCGAGGGAGAAAATTTTTAATTTAAGGCGCTAAAATACAGTAGAAATTTTAATTTCAGATGAAGTTTTTTACAAAATTTAAGGTTTTTTTATCCCTTTACATTTAAAACAGGTGTTTAAAACGTTAGGTAATAAAAGGTTAATAATGTTTAATTAATGTTTTTTGAATAATAAAAGAAAAAATGAAGTATATGACATAAACAAGGTAATAAACACTCCGCGCGAAGCGCGGAGGGTTTAGCCCTTTTATAATGCTTAAAAATTTTTCTCTGGGAGGCGAATTTGGGGGGGGGGTGTCCCCGGGTACCCCAAATTTAAGGGGGGGTGTCAGCAAAATCCGAAATTTTGGGGGGGTATAACCCCCCCCCAACACCCCCCCCCCTGCCCAGTGGCGTGCCCAGGATTTAATTTGGGGGGGCGGTCTGGGGGGGTACATACTAACTCTGAAGGGGGTCTGGGGACGGCAGCCCCTCAGGCTCAGAAATGGGGGGTCGGGGGGCGAGAGCCCCCCAGCAGGTTTAAGGGGCAGAGCCCCTTGTCAGGGGGGTCCGTGGGGCAGAATGCCCCCCGGGGGAGAAAATTTTTAATTTAAGGCGCTAAAATACACTAGAAATTTTTAATTCCAGATAATAATTAAAACAAAATTTAAGTTTTTTTTTATTCCTATCCATTTAAAACATGTGTTTAAAACGTTAATAAAAGGTTAAAAGTGTTTATAGTAGTTTTATTTAACATGTATGCGTTAACTATTGAGCGGTAAAATCGATTTGAAATTGAAAAACTGAGATAAATTGTTAATTTAAACTACCCGCGAAGCGGGGAAAATTTGGTTTTTTGACTATTAATATGCTTTTGGAAGGTATCAGGGAAGTTTCCGTATCAATATTAAAGAAAAAATTTTTCTCTCCCAAAATGCAAAAAACGTAAGGGTCTCCCTTTATAAAAAAATTCGGCTTCGCCGGATTTCTGGGGAGAGGGGCGGCTGCCCCCCCCCCCCCCTTCCCCCCCCCCCCCCCCTGGGAACGCCACTGCCCCTGCCCACCTATGAATACACGCCATCATTCTATTTTACTATTTTCCAAAAGATTTTACTTTTATACTTAATTGTTATTGTTATTATTTTGATTAAACGTATTTACTCTTGTAAGTGTTTTGGGCTCTATGACAATAGTAGTTATATTTAACATGTATGCCTGAACTATTGAACGACAAAATCGATTTGAAATCGAAAAACTAAGATAAATTGTTTTTACAACTCCCGTTGTGTTAATGTTTCAGAAATATGACGCCTTATAAATATGAGTTGTAGTGTAACACTGTCAAGTGATGGTGTAACGCAGTACGTCAGTCAATAAGGTATTTAGGTTGGACTGGTTAGAGTCCTCTGTCGCTCATTTTTCAGCTAAAAAAGCTAAAAATAGCAATTTTTTTGCATTCTTTCTTTCAAAAGCTCGATTTTTTTGGCCTCATATTTCTGGACGTCACATTGTCAATTTAAACTACCCGCGAAGCGGGGAATATTTGGTTTTTTGACTACTAATATGCTTTTGGAAGGCATCAGGAAAGTTTCTGTATTAAGATTTAAGAAAAAAAAAATTAATCTAAAACAGAATTGGGGGTTCTTTATCAACGCGCGTGCGAAATTTTGGTTGCAGATTGCCGCTGGACTTACATGACATCATTTGCTTGTCATGAAATTTTGTAGCCATTCGGAATTGATCATGGGCTATTGATTGGTGATATTATTTTGTTGTGGCGTGAAGCACCGCCACATACCCAAACCTAATGCGCTGCCGTGGAATAAATCAGCTATAAATTTAGATTTTAAGGATAAAAAAACATAGTTTTGCGTATTTTAAGTCGGTTTTGACACATTGTGTCACGGTAATGTCGATTTTGTAGAATAGTAGTTGAAAAGTAATGCAGGTTTAAAATATAGCCCACGCAAATTTTTATTGAAAAAGTTACTTATTTGGAACCCAGCGATTACGGGTTTCAATTTAAAAAAAATGACCACAAATGATTTATTACAATTGTCAAATGAACCATTAATGTTTAGCTTAAACTTAAAAATTATAAAGAATTAAAAAACTTTTAACTTTTAATTACTGTAGGAATATAGACATATTTATGATGCTTAAATATGTAAAGATGAATTCTACCAGGGTTAAAATAGCTTAAAAATAAAGTAACCACTTGTTTTTCAAAAAAATATCACGTGTAGAGAAACACTTGACGAAACTTCATAATAATTGATTACATCATTTCTAACAACTTTTTCTATTATTTTTATTCTCGCGCGTTCATTCTTTAATTCTTGCTGACGGCGGGCAGTTACGCCCTTTTTTTCAGTCTGAAGGATTTTAACTTTACCGTTTATTTTATTTTTTCTTATAAATATTACCGAAAAATGTTTATGTTTCAATGGATATTACAGATGAGCAGATGTTAATACAGACCTGTGCACGGTCTGGAAATGCCCCCCCGTTTTATTGGAGGATTTCCCCCCCCGTTTTATTGCCCCCCCGCCAAAAAATGAAAAAGTACCCTAAAATTATGACGTCATTTTTGACCTATGATGACGCCATCATCGCACTTTTTTGCAGTTTTTAGCCTATTTCAATGTATTTTAAGCCATTTTAAGCCTATTTTTACCTTATTTTCGCTTTTTTTGTCCCTTTTTTCTCTTTTCCCTTCTTTTTTCCCTTTTTTTCTCCTTTTTTTCCTTTTTTTTCTTTCCCCCTGCTTGCCCCCCGTTTTTGTGCCCCGCCCCCGTTTCAAAAAAGTGGCCCCCCCGTGCCCCCCAATATTGGAATTGCCCCCCGTTTAAACTCCGGGGGAAGGCAGTGTACAGGTCTGTTGATAATTTTTTGGCTGCTAGGAAATTGTTCCGTTTTAACCTTTTGATTGGAGAATGAACTTAACCGAAGCAAGAATCTGTGCCACAACAGCAAACAAAAGAAGCAGATGCTGCTTCTGTTTGTAGTCGATCGCTATTATGTGTAAAAATTTGGTCAAATTGGAAAGTCAAAATGGAAAGTTACTAAAATATTTTATGTACAAAAACCTTTATGTAGACCTCTAAATTTTTTAGGTCATGATCTGGTTAGCATAATGAACGGTGGTCTTTTCAGATGGAATCATTTAAACTATCCTTTAGCTATTGGCAAGGACTCTGAAGAAGTGAGTTTTTTTTTTTTTTTTTTTTTTGAATTTCAAATCATGGGCGTAGCCAGGGGGGCTCTAAGGGGTCTAGACCCTCTTCCTTTTTGGGTCGGCAAAAGGAAAAATTTGGGGTTAGACCCCTCTTTGGGGTCGCTAAGGATAAAAATTTGGGGGTCTAGAATGGTTATTTTTTAAAAATTTTCTCGCGCTTCGCTCCGCTCAGGGCTCAATTAATTATAATATAGTCTCCACTTCAAAATCAGTGTTACTTTGTTTTGTAATCTTAGTATGACCACGCTGGACCCACCTCATTCTCATTCTTAATGTTTTAATTGATCTCTACTTCCAAATTTGTGTTACTTTGTTTTGTAAAAATGATACGACAATGCTGGACCCCCCTCTTAGATTGTTATATAGTGGGATTAAAAATCTAAAGGTTAGGAGAAGAAATAATTTTAAAAATATTTTTTTGCACTTCGCACTGCTCAGCTGTAATATAATGTATTCATTTTTCAGTTGTTAATGTTTTGGAAATCAAAAATTTTAAGGTATCCAATTGTTTGTAAAAACTTTTTCTTTGTTTTATACTTATTTTTATTGAATAATAAGAAAATAATGACCTATGTGGCAAAAACAAGGTAATAAACACTCCACGCAAAGCGCGGAAAATTTTTTTTAGCCCTTTTATAATGTTTAGGATTTGGACCCCCCTGGACACCCTTTCGGAAATTTTGTTCAGGGTTGGACCCCCCCCTTTCCGAAATCCTGGCTACGCCTTGTTTCGAATGACATAGATTGTAAGGTTTGTTTTGTTCATGTGTTAAGAATGCAGTGCGATGTGTACACCACCAATTGGCCTTCAATATTATGTTAGATATTTCTCATAGAAAATCCAAAAAGACCCCTTCCTCCTTAGCCCCCCCCCCCCTCAAAAAAAAAATTAAAATAAATATTTCAATTTTGTGAGACCCCATATATTTTTAAACTAATCTCGCAGTTTTAATTGTAATTTTAGTTTTAATTTTTAAAACATTAATTTTTTAATAAAAAACTATGAGAATATTATGAGAAATGTTTTATAGCGAAAGTTAAATAACACAATATTAAGAAACATATGTGTGAGCCCTATAAATGATAATAAATCGAAAAAAAAGCGTATGGTATGAAAATTCTTTGACTAGGATATAAAAATAAGGTAGACTATGTAAAGATAAGTCATTAGTTTTATTTTTAAATCCTCTTTTTCTAACTCATAATTGGGGTGACCCATTTCTAAAACCCATCTCTTAGAAGCATACGTGGGCAGCCTCCTGGATTTTGGGGGGTGGGTGGTATACCCGGACCCCGAAATTTAGAAGTAAACCTCTTGTGCCAATTTTATCCTGTAATAGAATCCCCTAAAATCTCGTTGGAAATTCCCATAGATTTTTAATTTTTATTTTTTAACAATTTATTAGGTAGTTGTGTTTCTTTATTGGTTATTATGAATTGGCTGTCACCTCAGTGACTTTTTATAAAGACTTAACAAAACTGAGGGGAATGGTCCAAAATCCAAAACCCAAAGTTAAAATATAATAAAAACCATTGAAATTTAAGATAAAAATGTTGTTTTTTTAAATAAAACATTTAGTAGAGATAGGGAGGCAAATAAACACACTGTTAATGTTGTTATAGCCACCAAAACCGACTGATTTTAAACCTTATTTTCGCGAAAATATGCTGGTGAACTTCGAAGATGTAATGGACTCCTTTCACGTTAACCACAAGCGGAGACAGCTCGTAGACGCTCGCAGTCTGGACACATACAATGGAAAAACAGCCTATTTTGGTTGGATAATTATAAACATTTTAAACATTACATTATATATTAATAATACACTCTGAAGTAATAAGTGCGCTGACAATTTCAGCCCAAATTAGTTGTGGTCGATGGGCTTCTGTTCCTACCTTCCAGTTCCAGTATCATGTGCTGGAGATTAAGATATTTAAAGTAGTGGTCCGCTGTTTAAATGACCGATTTTAAACTTATTAAAGCTTGATTTATTTTTTGAGATCACGATTTTTAGGACTATTTGTGTATTTTTAGAATAGTTGAAACCAATTTAGTTTAAAAAAATTGACAGAATATTCTGTGAATTTTGTAAATTATTCAAGAAATTAGTATAAAAATAAAACGGAACTCCGGATTTTTGGTGGTTGCTGCGAAGCTCTGGGGAACATCATTATTTTGAACATTTGTAGGCACTAGGCTGGCGAGATACCAGACTCCCTGAAAATCTCGAAACTGCCTTTCTAAAATTTAAAGTTCATCCAGCACTAAAGATTGGTTTATACTTATGACAAAACGTTCTTTGGACAAAGTCCAAAGGACAAAATGTCCTTTGGACTTTGTCCAAAGGTCAAAAACGTAAAAACGTCCGGCGTAAACGTAAAAACGTAGCAGCGTAAAAACGTCCTTTGGAGTTTGTGCAAAGGACAAAGTTCAAAGAAAAAAATCCAAAGAACAACGTTTCCATACTTTCTTCTCCTTTGGACTTTTCCCTTTGAATTTTGTCCTTTGGACTTTGTCCAAAGAACAAATTTTAAGTAGCGGTCATACGTCGTCCAAAGGAAAAAGTCCAAAGGACGTTTTGGCTTTTTTTAAAATTGTCATAAGTATGAACCAGCCTTAAAAACGCTCAAAATAAAGCTTTTATGAGTTAAACCTCTAAGATTTTCCCCTTCTATTCAAACCTTTCATTTTGAAGTTTGAACATTTTGATAACTGGTCCAAAAATTTTATATTCCTATGGCTCGTTATTTTTTAATGGTATCTTATTTCGTGTTTTATTAACACGCGTTTTTTCAATTATTTGAATTCTTTGACATGTGAATCATTTAATATCATTAAATAATTATAGATTTTATAGTTTTTTAGTTTAAAATTTTGCGTTAATTTTCTTTTATAATACTTTTAAAGAGATTTTCAAAACATTTCAAAAAAACAGAACAGATTTTTTTACTTTTTTACAGTTTAGATTGTGTTGAAAATTTAGGTAAATATGGCCATATTAGAGGTGCAAAGCATTTATATGCAGGCTCGATGATTGATCCAAAAACACAATTGCTCAAAAAACCTAGGTAAACTAATTTTTTTTAATACTTGTTACTTTGGTTCAAAGCGAGTAAAAAATAGTATACCTAATCTCTTTTGGATTCCTGACAATTTGAGAACATGAAGCGTACTATTTGTATTTTTAGTCTGATTACTTAGCGCGAAGCGCAAAAAAAATTATGCTTTTTTATGTCTTTTTTACGGTATTTTGAATATTTGGAGTACAACTACAACCCCCCCCCCTTTTGAAGAATTTGTATGGGTACAACCCACCCCCTTTTCCAAAATCCTGGCTACGTCCCTGAAGGTAGGTACCAAATTATTTCTTAATAAAATTGCTGCTTAATTTTAGAATTAATTTTATTTAAATTAATAGAGATATTTGCATTTAATTAAACAAACTTCGGCGTTAAATGCAAAAAAAGTTTTTAGCTCTTTTATATTGTTTTAAAGTCCCATCTCCAGACCGTTTCAAAAATCCTGGCTGCGTCCATGCTTATAAATATGCAGCTACATAGTTTACCCTTTTTAAGTGACATTGAGCCACCAGGATCGTGCTGACTTTTGGGCAGAACCCAATGGGCCTACGTGTACCACCTGGTTGCTGTACTTTTTCTCTCATAGAAATAAATCCAGCATAGTAAGATCAATCAGGCGACTTAAAAAATCCTTTAGACAAAGACCTTGGAATGGGTGAACACTGCATGCAGTTAACACTCTTGCCATAAAGGTTGCCAACATTGATATTAATGTTGGACAAAAAGTCAACCATGGGGATGAAATTTTTTTGCCCCTCCTGGCTTGTCTTAGTGCCTGCCCTTTACATAATCTGCATAGGGAAGATAATTTTAGGTAATGCAACAACAACAACCCTTTTTATGTGGCTATTATTATGTTATATAATTATTTCAGTTATATTTTCATTATAAAATCTGATTAAATCACTTATATTATTAGGGCCCAACCGGATATCGTATCCAATCTGGTAGATCCGCATCCAGCCATTTTTCAATCCAATCCGATCCGGCCGGATTTTTTTTCAGATCCGGTAAATGCTGGATTTTTTCCCATGTCAATGTCAATTATTATAATTTTTTGCTTTTTTTGGTAGACTTATAAACCAAAAATAATACATTGCTTTAATACTATTTGTGCAGCAGAACCTTGCTGATGAGTTGCACTTTCCTTCCCATTATTAAGAAGTTTTTAGTATATACATTAATACATGGTCAACCAATCAAATAGACTAAACATAAAAAAATTGACTTTTTTGCATTTTTATATGTTAGATTTTTAAAGTGAAGAATTAAGAGTTATATATTCATAGATGTTTTTTGGGGGGGACAGAGGGGTGCACCCCCCCTAGAGCCAAAATTTTGGACCCCCCCCCCTGGAAAAAATCCAGGGGCCCCCCCCCCCCCCCCCCCCCCAAGCTCGAGAGCGGTCCGACCTACCCCCCCCCCCCCTGGAAGGCTGGACCCCCCTCCCCCCCTCCCGACCAATTTGGAAGTATATTTTTTTATTTACTGTCAAAAACACAGGTTTTTAGTTAAAAACAGTGTTTAAATACACTTTTTAGGCCTAAATAGGCTGTTTTAATACATAAAATTCAATATTAGACCTAAAAACACTTAAATTATTGAGTTTAAAAAATTTTGCTGAAAAATTGGACCCCCCTGACCCCCCCCCCCTAAATTTGAAATCTCGTACCCGGGGTCGACCCCCACTAAAAAGCCAGGGGGGTCCCGACCCCCGTGCATCCCCCTCCCCTAAAAAATTTTGGCCTTCCACCCGGGGGTGGACCCCCCCCCCTAGCGGACCCGACCAAAAACATCTATGTATATATTAGTTTAAACCACAGAAAAGTTTACATTTATTTAGTTATATTGAAGTATGTCAGATGGTAGTGTGGTTAGTATTTAGAAACATTTTACTGTTAAAGCTTCAGATGAAACATATGCTGTTTGTCAACTTTGTTTGCCAGCCAATGATAGAGAGTATAAAAGTGGTTGAACAAATAAAGAGTTTACTACAACTCCAATACGGTAGATAGCACTGTAGTGGATAGCCATCTCAACAAACTTGGTAAAACTGGACATCATATCCAGGGATACTCACATGATGTGACATCATATCCAGGGATACTCAGATGATGTAACCATACTGGTTCAAATAAAATATCTGGACATAGTGGCCGATCAAGGTCAAGCTGCTTTAGTGCAGATAGAAGAATGGTGTGAAGAACAAGGACTTACAGTAAATACTAACAAAACTGAGAGGGTACTTTTTACTCACAAAAGAAAGGTTCCAAATGTTCAGTGGCCCAAATTATTTGATACACGAATGACAATTGCAGTTGGCAACAGTACCCAGTCAAGTATCTAGGTGGGAGTTGTCATTAACAACAATTGTCTTCGATTCAGCATACCCATAACCAGCAACAAAAAGGTCTTAGTCCTCAGGCAATGTCACAGGAATGTAGGAAAAACTTAGGGTATAACACCTAAAATTATTCATTGGATATTATATACCAGTGTAATTATTCCCATGCTAAAATATTCAGCAGTGGTGCAGTGGCCTAGATTAGAACTGGGCATTGCTTGATGCTTGTGTGGGCAAATACAATGCCAAACATGTCTTAACATAACCGGGGCTATAAAAACAGCACCACAGTGATTATGAAAGCATTGCTTAATCTTCCCTCTTAGATATTGTTATCAAAGAGGAGGCTTTTAATAATTATTTATCAAATTACATAATTTGGAATCCAATTGCAAATTTTTTAAGGGCTAAAATTGGTTAATTTTTGTATATTTTGTAAAAAGGTGGAATTAAATTTCAAGTTTGAAACGAACTTTAAAGTTGAGTTTTCTAGTCAGCAAGATTGGGGACACTAACAAAGATGCCTTTCAACCATAGGTGGGCAGCCTCTCGGATTTTTGGGGGGGGGAGTCAAATTTTAGGGGGGGATCTGGCAAGACCCAAATTTTGAGGGGGGTGTACCCAATATTTCCGCGCTGCCTTAAAATGGGCTTAAAACGCGTAAAAAACGTAAAACAAGCTTATAAATGCTTTAAAACTGTGTAATATTAAAATAAGACCTTATTGCAACTTATAAATTTTATTTTTTAATTCTTTTAATAATAATGTGTTTATATATTCTTAGAATTAGATTAGAAATCATGTTTTTTTTAATAATTACGTAATAATGGAATAGTAATTATATTGCCTTGATTATAAAGTCGAGTATCACAAACTTTTTAATCCATATCCAAGATTATAAGGAGACATGGGCGTAGCCAGGGGGGTCTAGACTAGACCCCCCTTTTTGGTTGCCAAGGATAAAAATTTGGGGGATCTAGAACAGTGGCGTGCCAAGAATTTCATTTGGGGGGGTAAATACTAACCCTGAAGGGGGGTCTCAGCGGGGTCAAGGGGCAGAGCCCCTTGTCAGGGGGTCCAGGGGGCAGAATGCCCCCCGGGGGAGAAAACTTTTAATTTAAGGCGCTAAAATACATAAAATACACTAGAAATTTTAATTGCAGATGATGTTTATTACAAAATTTAAGGTTTTTTTGTATCCTTTTACATTTAAAACAGGTGTTTAAAACGTTAATAAAAGGTTAATAATGTTTAATTAATGTTTATTGAATAATAGGAGAAAAATGAAGGATATAACATAAACAAGGTAATAAACACTCCGCGCGAAGCGCGGGAAATTTTTTTAGTCCTTTTATAACGCTTAAAAATTTTTCTCTGGGAGGCGAATTTGGGGGGGGGGTGTCCACGGGTACCCCAAATTTAATGGGGGGGTGTCAGCAAAATCCGAAATTTTGGGGCGTATAACCCCCCCAACCCCCCCGCCCACCTATGCTTTCAACCTTAGTCTTCTATGTGCTGTTCTGTTACACAGATGGTTTAAAAGCAGAACAACATGCTGCGGTAGGAGTGCATTTCGCATTTGCCATGGAAGAAGATTTCTTTATTTCGTTAGGCAATTACCCAACAAACAGTATTCCAAGCTGAAATAGGGTAGTGCATTTAATATTGGCACTTTTTTCTTTTTCCCATGTAACTTTTTACTGTATGGCCCGATTTTCATGTTTGATAGCTCATTTTGAAGCTTTCACGATACTGCGTTGCGTCACAAAAATTTGACTGTTTCACTTTTCAAAAGTTTCACTGTTTTTTACTTAATTAAATCACTTTTTAAAAAAATGGAAAATTGCCGAAATTAAATGTGTGCATTTAATTTCGGCACTTTACAAACAATCAATTGTTTCTCAGTCAAAAAATCATCATTTTCAATATCATTATCTCCAGACAGTTTTCTTTAATTTAAGTTTCTGCTTGTTGTTCAACGTATAACTGGCAAAAAGTTACAGTTAAAATGCCAAATGGTATCAAAATGAGCAAAATTTGGGAAAAAAATGCATTTAATTTCGGCACTTTTTAAAAAGACCCCCTTAATCGATTTTTAAGCGCAGTGTTATGACCCCTACACATTTCAACGTTGTCTTTTAACTATTTACAACTACAATTTAACACCTGACCACTTAATTTAACCCGTTGTTACCTACAGCAATATGTGTGACGAAATTACACTATTTTATTTTATAACAATTGCTCACCACAGACGTAACGTAGAACCACGGGGACTAAAAATTTGGAAAATATACTAAATTTTACAAGGACAGTTTAATTTTTAGACCAATTTATTGCATAATCATGAAATGCCCATGTTCTAAAAACGAGTAACAATTTTGTTTTTTATAAATCACACAATTTCACAAAAAAATATCATAACATAACAAATAAAAAGCTCACTACAGTCATCTACATATAATTAGCTCTCATTTGAGCTATTAAACATCGTATTCTGTCCAGGATTACCAAAGATATAGTCCAAAATCAAAAATGCCCAATTCGGAAAAGTGCCGAAATTAAATGCACTACCCTATATGCTATCTTGGTCTTTATTACGATTGCTGTTGTGCAAAGAAATTTGTATTTTCTCTGACAGTCAGGCTTCACTCAGGCGCTTTTATCTCCTCAAATATCATTTGGGCTAGTTATGAGGTGCTATGAGATGATTACCAGATTGGATGAAGAAAACGATGTGTTGAAAATGATCTACTACTTTCAAATATGTGTTGATTTGTCGCACCTCACCCAAACAAGATTTAGTGACAAAATAGGCTAGGATAAGACCTGGAGAAGGGTTTAAGTAAAGGCCCATCAGTATTGTAACAAAATATTTTATGTTATGTTAATTAATTTAAGTATTTGGTGGTCTGTTTATGTTAAAATAACACTACTATTATTTATTAGTTAGGGCTATTTTACACAAAAATGAATTACAAATATAATTAAACTACAAGTCACCAGATCCGATCTGGTAAAATATCCGATCAAGCCGGGACAACTTTCAATCTGATCCAATCCAGTCTGATCTGAAAATCTTGATCCACTCGGGCCCTATATCAGACCTGTGCACGGTCTGGAAATGCCCCCCCGTTTTATTGGAGGATTTGCCCCCCCCCCCCCCCCCACACCCCCCCCCCCCGCCAAAAAATGAAATAGTACCCTAAAATTATGACGCCATTTTTGACCTATGATGACGCCATCATCGCGAATTTTTTGCAGTTTTTAGCCTATTTCAATGTATTTTAAGCCATTTTAGACCTATTTTTACCTTATTTTCGCTTTTTTTTGTCCCTTTTTTTCCTTTTTCCCTTCCTTTTTTTTCTTTTTTTCTGCTGTTTTTCTCTTTTTTCTTCCCCCTGCCCCCCCCCGTTTTATTGCCCCCCCTTTCAAAAAAGTTGCCCCCCGTGCCCCCCCATTTCGGAATTGCCCCCCCCCGTTTTAACCCCCGGGGGGGGGGGGGCAGTGCACAGGTCTGCTATATATTGTATCGATTATATCACATATATGTAAAAAAAATTGCAGAGAATTGGTATTGGAGTTTAAACGCGCGGAATTGGACCTTCGAAAGCCGGTTATTTCCAGTTGTGGCACGGGACTGAACGCCTGCGCGGTCGTAGCTGCCGCGCACAGTTTTGGAAAATTGGACGTGCCACTGTATGACGGTGAGGAAAGGAGATTTTATGACATTTCTGTTTTATAGTTTTCTTGAGCTCCGGAGCTTTGCAGTTTACAGTTTTTTTGAAGTTTTTTTTTTTTACATTTACAGTTTTTTTGAAGCTCTGGAGTAAAGCTCTGGTTTGTGGGGTTCTGGAGCTCTGCCCTGTATTTTGGATATATTTTTATCATAAGTGCCCAAGGGGGAAGGTGGAGGTTGTGGTTGTGGATATATACAGAGGGGGTTGGTTAACCCCTCCTGAATTCTGAAATGGGGAGTTTAACCCCCCCCCCCACTCAGAAGTGGGGGGAAGGGTTAACTCCCCCCACAATTTTGGAAAATGAAGAGAAAAATATTTTTAATGACTTTTAAAAGCCTCCAACCTTAAGTTTTGAGGTCAAAATGAATGTTATAAGCAAAAAAAGCTCAAAAATGCAAAAAAGGGGCTTTTAACCAAAGATTAGCGTTTTATACCTATTTTTCCTTCAAAATCGAAAAACGATATGAGTAAAATGCACTTCAAAAAAAAACAATATGGCTAAAATGTGTTTCTCGGATTTTAACCCCCCTTCCCCTTAATTTGAGGTTTACCCCCCCCCTACTCTGGACCAACTTGTCCATGTATTAATGCATAGATGGGCATCCTCCTGGATTTTGGGGGAGGGGGGTATACCCGATCCCCAAAATTTGGGGGGTGTCCCAAAAATTTTTTTGTGGTATACCTCAAATTCCCCATTTTCAGCTTTTTTAGTACTGGGACCCCCCAAATTTTAAGAGGGGGTGTCCGGGGTACACCCAAATTTTAGGGGGGTGTCGGCTTTAATCGGGATTTTGGGGGGTATAAACCCCCTTCAACCCCCCTCCTTTCCACCTATTCATGCGTATACCATAACTCCATAGGTTGGCAGCTTCCCATATTTCGGAGGGATATATACCCGACCCCTGAAATTTGGGGGGTACTAAAAAAAATTTTGAGGTACACCTCAAATACCCAATTTTTAGCGATTTTAGTACTGGGACCTCCCCTCTTTTTGTTTGGGGGGGTGTTTGGGGTACCCCAAAATTTTAGGGGGGAGGGGTGTCGGCTATAATCGAGATTTTTATAGGGGGTATAACACCCTTAACCCATACATGGGCACGGGGGGGGTTGGGGGGGGGTTAACCCCCCCCCCAAATTCTGAGAAGTGGGGTTTAACCCCCCCCCCACTCAGAAGTGGGGGGAAGAAGAAAAAGTTAACCCCCCCAATTTTGGAAAAATGAAGAAAAAAAATGTCTTTAAAATGACTTCTAACTGCCTCCAAACTTAAGTTTTGAGGTCAAAATGAATGTTTTAAGCAATAAAAAGCTCAAAAATGCTATAAAAAGGGCTTTTTGACCTAAAATTAGCGTTTTTTACCTATTTTTCCTTCAAAATCGAAAAACGATATGGGTAAAATGCACTCCGGAAAAAAAACGATATGGGTATTTTGCGTTTCTCGGATTTTAACCCCCCCCCTAATTTGGGGTTTAACCCCCTCCCACTCCGGACCAACTTGCCCATGTATGCCTTAACCCCCCCTGCTCACCTATGCATAACTCCCTCCTTCCTTTAAGAGTGACCTCCCTTTATTTCCAGTTGCAGCAATGAGATGAGCGCATGCGCGGTCGTGGCTGTGGCGCACAGTTTTAGAAAAACGGACGTTTTGCTGTATGTCGGTTCAGACAAAAATATAATGAAAAATGTGTAAATTCTGTATAAGAAATTAAGCGACCAAAGTAATTTGCATACGGTTTGGTTGAAAAGGGCGTTCGCAACTGCCGAAGAACCTTAACTTAACTTTTTTTTGGATAACTGCGAAAAAAAACTGCTGAATGTAATATTACTGAAATAAACATCACACGAAGCGACTAATCAGCTACGTGCCAACCATCATTATGCAAATTGTTTCTTACGTGACATCGGTTGAGTAAGCGTATGCTATTATAATGAAATAGTCATTTAAATGGTACCTCTCTTATAATGACATCGTCATTTTAATTCACGAGAATTAAAATCAAGGGTATGCTAAAATGTTCCGGGGTACCCGCAAATGTTAGGGGGGTGTCAGCAGTTTGCGGTTTTGTAGGGTATAACCCATACATGGGCAAGTTGGTCCGGAGTGGGGGGGGGTTAAACCCCAAATTAGGGGGAGCAGTTAAAATCCGAGAAACGCAAAATACCCATATCGTTTTTTTTCTGGAGTGCATTTTATCCATATCGTTTTTCGATTTTGAAGGAAAAATAGGTAAAAAACGCTAATTTTAGGTCAAAAAGCCCTTTTTATTGCATTTTTGAGCTTTTTATTGCTTAAAACATTCATTTTGACCTCAAAACTTAAGTTTGGAGGCAGTTAGACGTCAGTTTAAAGACATTTTTTTTCTTCATTTTTCCAAAATTGGGGGTTAACCTTTTTTCTCCCCCCCCCCCCACTTCTGAGTGGAGGGGAGGGGACGGGGTTAAAAACCCCATCTCAGAATTTGGGGGGGGGGGGTTAAACTCCCCCCCCCCCCACCCCCTCCCCGTGCCCCATGGTATGGAAAGAAAGCTATAACCCCCCCCCCCCCCCCCACCCCAACCCCTCCCCCCCTGCCCACCCTGGAAGAGTAAGCAGAAGGCTTTCGCAACTGCTAATACTGGTTAGTTACTTGGCTGAACTGAGGTATTCATCCCTTTAAAAAGAAAGTTCTTGGTTTTATCTTGAATTTGCAAGTTGTCAAAATTAAAAAAAAATTTAAAATAAACAAAGTTTTGTCCAATTTTTAAAATAATTTGCATATGCTAATTTTTATCTCAAATTGAAATGATGTTATTAATGCAATATATCTTCAATTAATCTATTCACATCCACTGCAACATGCCGAGAGAGACAAAAGATGATCAAATTGCCAGACTGGAGGCAGAGAATGCGGATCTTCGGAAAAGGCTAACGGAGTTGGAGAAGAGATTCGCCGGGATGGAAGAAGAGCGAGCTCCTGGTGTCAATACTGACTTAGTGGCATCCATCTGTGAAAAGGTTTTGAATCGTCTACTGCCGATGATTGACAGTTATTTTAAGCGCATGGAGGTGCAAAGAGAACATGAGTCAATGCTGGTCGTATCTGGCCTACCGGAGAGCGATTCCTACGAAGGGGAAAAAGAGAATGTGACCGAGTTATTAAAGACTCTTGACAGTGGCGATTTGGGCGAGGTCACTCCTGTTGAGTTTTTTCGTATCGGAAGAGCTGGTGACCGGCCCAGGCTTTTAAAAGTTAGGGTCGTGAACAAATATATCAGAAATAGAGCTGTACGTTCAGGAGGACGACTAAGAGGGGTCACTAAATTTGATAAAGTTTATGTAAGACCGTCACTGAATGAGGAACAGCGAGTCTGTCAAAAGGAATTGCTTGGCAAACTTAGGGAGCTTAGAGAGCAGAACAAAAAGGTTTCGCTTCGGTATTCTGCTGATGGTGATCCCTTTTTGTTCGACATCACTCTCAAGGCTCCCCTAAATGTTTCAAAATAGGAAATTATGCGACTTAATTATCACTGTAGTAAATTAAAGCTTATACCTAGTATAAAAATTTTGTGTATGAATGCAAGAAGCCTTGTTAACTCCTTAGACGAGCTTGATGTTCTGATTTCAGGTGGTGATTCTAACTATAGTTTTGTTGACATATGCTTTATTTGTGAAACATGGCTCACTGAAACAACCACTAATGAAATGATCACAAAAAATAGAGAATTTAATGTTTATCGAAGGGATCGACAGCAGCGACGAGGAGGTGGAGTAGTCCTATTAATTAAAAATATTTTTAGAGTAGTTGAAGTTGAAATGGAGGAAAAGTACAATGCAATAGAACTAGTAGCCGTTGACATTATTCTACAAAAGTCATCTAAACTGAGATTCATTGGTATTTACAGAGAACCTAGTACTAGCAAAGAAAAAGACAATCTAATATTTGAGCTAATCAGGAACTTGACAGAAAACTTTGTAGGAACCATTGTCTTTACTGGAGATTTCAATCTGCCAGGGGTAGATTGGTCTTCAAATAAAATAACTTCAAACACGCAAAATGAAAATAATTGGTTTGAGTTTCTTATTGAGCTAGGTATGTATCAGCTTGTTTCACAACCAACTCGTGGAAATAATTATCTGGATCTTTTGTTTACAAACGATAGAGAAATTTTCAATAATGTCACTGTTGCGCCCAGCTTTTCACAATCAGACCATGACACTATTTTATCTGAAATTAATCTTAAATTATTTGACAGTCCTAAAAATAAGATTCAAAACTACATACCTGATTTTTTAAAAGCAGATTATGATATGCTAAGTTTATACTTATCTACAATCAACTGGAAAATATTATTTGAGGAATGTGGCACAGTAGAAAATGCTTGGCAGAGATTCAAGGATATTTTGTTGTTAGGTATCAATAGACATGTCCCTGGAAAAAAAATATTTACAAACAAAAAAAAAATTGTACAATATCCAATACAAATAAGAAAACTACAAAATCAAAAGAAAAAACTTTGGCGTAAGCGTAATATTGATGAAAAATCAAGATCAGAGTACAAAAAAATTTGCAAAGTATACAAAAATAAAGTTAGAGATTTTAACACTAATAAAGAAACAAAAATTTTAAATTCTGGGGGTTTAAACAATTTTTATAAATTTGTTAATAGTAAAATCAAAACAAAAGAAACTATCCCACCAATTAAAAGAGATGATGGGACATTTGTAACTGAAGACTTTGAAAAAGTTGAACTTTTTGGAAATTATTTTGCTTCTGTTTTTACTGATGATGATAATACTTTGCCAAATTTTAATCCACCGAACATTGGAAAGTTGGACAACATGGTATTTACCACAAAAAAGGTATTTAAGGCCCTAAAAAAGCTCCCAAACAAATTGTCTCGAACACCTGACTGTTTTCCAGCTTACTTTTTAAAACGCTTGGCTAAAGTTATTGCTGAACCTTTGGCAATAATCTTTCAGATGTCTTTTGATTTTGGAGAATTACCACTTGATTGGAAAATAGCTTTATTAAACTTACTGTTTAAAAAAGGCACTAAAAGCCTAAAAGAAAATTATCGTCCAATTTCACTTACATCTTTTTCTTGTAAACTAATGGAACAGCTTGTCAAAGAAGAACTGCTTGTCTTTTTCCATATCATTTTGTCAAGGTTTCAACATGGTTTTAAGGCAAAAAGTTCTACAATAACACAGCTGTTGGAAACTTTTAATGAGTGGACGCTAGCACTAAAAGACAAATTTCTAATTGATGTCATTTACTTGGATTTTGCCAAGGCCTTTGACACCGTGTCACATCAAAAATTGTTATATAAGCTAGAAAAATATGGTGTTTCTGGTAAATTTTTAAAATGGATAAAAGAATTTTTAGTTGGGCGGGAAATAAAGTTGTAATTAATAACCCAGTATCCAATCATTTCCTGTAAGAAGTTCAGTTCCTCAGGGTTCTGTTTTAGGTCCATTTTTGTTCTTGGTATATATTAATGATATTGTTGATTGTGTTAAGTTCTCACAAAGACTCTTTGCAGATGATATAAAGTTGTTTGTAAAATCCACTAAAGATTACCCCATTCAAACCTTGAGACTTCAGCAAGATTAGATAGAATACACAGCTGGTCACAAGACTGGCAACTCAGTTATCTAATCACAAATGTGAAGTTCTTCATATTCGAACATAGCAAAGAGTTAATTTGTAAATTAAGCTTGGTAATAACGTACTTGCAACTACAGAATTGGTGCTGACCTAGGTGTTTAATCCCATGATGACCAAACACTGAAATCACAGCAAAAAAAGCTATGAGAGTGACATCACTAATTTTTAGAACATTCAACTCAAACTCTAAAATAATTTTTCAGAGCATAAAGTCCTATGTTAGACATTTAGTATGCTATGAGTTTGAACCTTATTTACAAAAGGATATAAACATTTTGGAAAAAGTGCAACAAATTTCACTAGGCGTTTGTTTTATAAATGCAAGTTGTACTGTTGTTATGACATAGACTGAATTACTAGGTTTAGAAAGATTAAAGGATCGAGAGACAAATTGATTTATTGGTGCTTTAAAATATACATTGCTTAAACAATTTGCAACCATGATTTTTTTAAGTTTAACCGCAGCCCACCCTTCATCCAAAATGGCATAAGACTGCCGAATTAATGCAAGGAAATTTTCTTTTGCAAAAGGGTTGTTACACCTTAACAATCTACTCCCATCTCAAGTACTGTCGATTCTTTGGATGCATTCAAGAAGAGTTACTATTAAAAGCGCTCTTTTTGAGCTTTAGTCATATCAGATTATTTCTTTATTATTACAATTTGTTCTTTCTTTGTTTTTTTTTAAAATAAATATAAAAATATTTTTTAAACTATTTAGTATGATTTTTTTTTTTTTAATATTTTTTTTTTTTTTTTTTTTTTTTTAATTTTTTTTTTTTTAAAAATAATTTTTTTTTTTTTTAAAATTTTTATTTTTTTTATTTCTTTTTTTTTTTAATTTTTTTTTTTTTATTTTTTTTATAATTTTTTTTTCCTTTTTTTTTTTTTTTTAATTCTCACTTACTCAAATTTTACTACTTATTTAAATTTCTGGTTTGTTTGTTTAATTTTCCTCTCATAGTTTTTTTTTATTTCTGTTTAGGAATTTTATGATTAAAACCTAGGTCACGCCATTCTTAGTTGCAATACGTTATTACCAAGCTTATATTTACAAATTAACTCTTTGCTATGATTTCGAATATGAAGAACTTCACATTTGTGATTAGATAACTGCAGTTGCCAGTTTTGACCAGCTGTGTATTCTATCTAAATCTTTGAAGTCTAAGGTTTGAATGTGTAATCTTTAGATGAAGATTTTACAAACAACTTTATATCATCTCAAAGAGTTAATTTGTGAGAACAACACAATCAACAATATCAAAATATACCAAGAACAAAAATGGACCTAAAACAGAACCCTAGAACTGAACTTTTACAGAAATGATTTGGATACTGAGTTATTAATTACAACTTTAATTTCCCGCCAACTAAAAATTCTTTTATTCATTTTAAAAATTTACCAGAAACACCATATTTTTCTAGCTTATATAACAATTTTTGATGTGACACGGTGTCAAAGGCCTTGGCAAAATCCAAGTAAATGACATCAATTAGAAATTTGTCTTTTAGTGCTAGCGTCATATAAAAGTTTCCAACAGCTGTGTTATTGTAGAACTTTTTGCCTTAAAACCGTGTTGAAACCTTGACAAAATAATATGGAAAAAGACAAGAAGTTCTTCTTTGACAAGCTGTTCATCAGTTTACAATCAGTTTACATGACAATCAGTTTACAAGAAAAAGATGTAAGTGAAATTGGACGATAATTTTCTTTTAGGCTTTTGGTGCCTTTTTTAAACAGTAAGTTTAATAAAGCTATTTTCCAATCAAGTGGTAATTCTCCAAAATCGAAAGACATCTGAAAGATTATTGCCAAAGGTTCAGCAATAACTTTAGCCAAGCGTTTTAAAAAGTAAGCTGGAAAACAGTCAGGTGTTCGAGACAATTTGTTTGGGAGCTTTTTTAGGGCCTTAAATACCTTTTTTGTGGTAAATACCATGTTGTCCAACTTTCCAATGTTTGGTGGATTAAAATTTGGCAAAGTATTATCATCATCAGTAAAAACAGAAGCAAAATAATTTCCAAAAAGTTCAACTTTTTCAAAGTCTTCAGTTACAAATGTCCCATCATCTCTTTTAATTGGTGGGATAGTTTCTTTTGTTTTGATTTTACTATTAACAAATTTATAAAAATTGTTTAAACCCCCAGAATTTAAAATTTTTGTTTCTTTATTAGTGTTAAAATCTCTAACTTTATTTTTGTATACTTTGCAAATTTTTTTGTACTCTGATCTTGATTTTTCATCAATATTACGCTTACGCCAAAGTTTTTTCTTTTGATTTTGTAGTTTTCTTATTTGTATTGGATATTGTACAATTTTTTTTTGTTTGTAAATATTTTTTTTCCAGGGACATGTCTATTGATACCTAACAACAAAATATCCTTGAATCTCTGCCAAGCATTTTCTACTGTGCCACATTCCTCAAATAATATTTTCCAGTTGATTGTAGATAAGTATAAACTTAGCATATCATAATCTGCTTTTAAAAAATCAGGTATGTAGTTTTGAATCTTATTTTTAGGACTGTCAAATAATTTAAGATTAATTTCAGATAAAATAGTGTCATGGTCTGATTGTGAAAAGCTGGGCGCAACAGTGACATTATTGAAAATTTCTCTATCGTTTGTAAACAAAAGATCCAGATAATTATTTCCACGAGTTGGTTGTGAAACAAGCTGATACATACCTAGCTCAATAAGAAACTCAAACCAATTATTTTCATTTTGCGTGTTTGAAGTTATTTTATTTGAAGACCAATCTACCCCTGGCAGATTGAAATCTCCAGTAAAAACAATGGTTCCTACAAAGTTTTCTGTCAAGTTCCTGATTAGCTCAAATATTAGATTGTCTTTTTCTTTGCTAGTACTAGGTTCTCTGTAAATACCAATGAATCTCAGTTTAGATGACTTTTGTAGAATAATGTCAACGGCTACTAGTTCTATTGCATTGTACTTTTCCTCCATTTCAACTTCAACTACTCTAAAAATATTTTTAATTAATAGGACTACTCCACCTCCTCGTCGCTGCTGTCGATCCCTTCGATAAACATTAAATTCTCTATTTTTTGTGATCATTTCATTAGTAGTTGTTTCAGTGAGCCATGTTTCACAAATAAAGCATATGTCAACAAAACTATAGTTAGAATCACCACCTGAAATCAGAACATCAAGCTCGTCTAAGGAGTTAACAAGGCTTCTTGCATTCATACACAAAATTTTTATACTAGGTATAAGCTTTAATTTACTACAGTGATAATTAAGTCGCATAATTTCCTATTTTGAAACATTAGGGGAGCCTTGAGAGTGATGTCGAACAAAAAGGGATCACCATCAGCAGAATACCGAAGCGAAACCTTTTTGTTCTGCTCTCTAAGCTCCCTAAGTTTGCCAAGCAATTCCTTTTGACAGGCTCGCTGTTCCTCATCAGTGACGTCTTACATAAACTTTATCAATTTAGTGACCCTCTTAGTCGTTTGAACGTACAGCTTATTTTGATGTTTGTTACCAACTTTTAGAAGGGCCGGTCACGTTTATACAACTCAACGGAGTGACTTCGCCAATCGCCACTGTCAGAGTCTTTAATAACTCGGTCACATTCTCTTTTTCCCCTTCTGTCGCTCTCCTGGCCAATACGACCCTTGCTCATTTCTCTTTGCCCCCATCGCTTAAACTGTCAATCATCGGCAGTAGACGATTCAACCTTTTCACGTGGATGCCACTAAGTCGTATTGACACCAGGCTCGCTCTTCCTCCATCCCGGCATCTCTTCTCACTCCGTTAGCCTTTTCCGAAGATCCGCTTCTCTGCCTCCAGTCTGCAATTTGATCTCTTTTGTCTCTCTCGGCATGTTGCAGTGATTTTTTTATTTTTTTTTTTTTTTTTTTTTTTAATAAAAAATTTTTAATATTTTTTTTATTTTTTTTTTAAATTTTTTTTTTTTTTTTTTTTAAAATTTTTAATAATTTTAAATTAATTTTTTTTTTAAAAATTATTTTTTTTAATTTTTTTAAAATTTAAATTTTTATTATTTTTTTTTTTTTTTTTTTTTTTTTTTTTTTTTTTTTTTTTTTTTTTTTTTTAAAATTATAATTTTTAAAATTTTCTTTTTAATTAATTTTAAAAAAATTTTTTTTTTTTTGTTTTTTTTTTTTTTTTATTTTTTTTTTTTTTTTTTTTTTTTTTTTTTTTAAAATAAATTTATTTTAATATTTTTATTTAATATTTATAATAAAAATATATAAAAATTTTTTTTTTTTTTTTTTTTTTTTTTTTTTATTATTAAATTTTTTTTTTTTTTTTTTTTTTTTTAAAAAATTATTTTTTTATTTATTTTATAATAATTTTTTTTTTTATTTTTTTTTTTTTTTTTTTTTTTTTTAAAATTTTTTAAAATTTATTTTAATTTTAATTTTTAATTATAATTAATTAATTATTTTTTAAATATTATATTTTAAATTTTTTTTGTATTTAAATTTAATAATTTTTTTTTTTTTATATTTATTGTTTTTTTTTTTCATTTTTTATTTCAAAATTTAATATTTTTTTAATTTTATAATTTAAATTTTTTTTTTTTTTTTTTTTTTTTTTTTTTTTTTTTTTTTTTTTTTTTTTTTTTTTTTTTTTAGTTAAAATCATGAACATGCCGAGAGAGACAGATGACATCAGACTGAGGCGAGATGCGGACCAAAAGGCAAGGAGTTGGAGAAGAGATTCGCCGATGGAAAAGAGCAGCTCCTGGTGTCAATACCTAGTGGCATCCTTGAAGTTTTGAATCGTCTACTGCCATGTTGACTTTTTAAGCGATATGCAAAGAGAACTGAGTCAATCTGTCGATCGCCTACAGACATCAAAGGAAAACAATTAAACAAATCACCCTTAGTTTTTTCTATCAAAGCTGACCCACTTTTAAAAATCTCAACAAAAACAGAAAAAGTGTATTCAGAGAATAAGAGCACAAATTATAAGTTTATGTAAGACCCATGAATGAGGAAAAGTAAAAGAATGCTGCAAACTAGGAGCTTAGAGAGCAGAACAAAAAGGTTTCGCTTCTATTCTCTGATGGTGATCCCTTTTTGTTCACATCACTCTCAAGGCTCCCCTAAAATGTTTCAAAATAGGAAATTATGCGACTTAATTATCACTGTAGTAAATTAAAGCTTATACCTAGTATAAAAATTTTGTGTATGAATGCAAGAAGCCTTGTTAACTCCTTAGACGAGCTTGATGTTCTGATTTCAGGTGGTGATTCTAACTATAGTTTTGTTGACATATGCTTTATTTGTGAAACATGGCTCACTGAAACAACTACTAATGAAATGATCACAAAAAATAGAGAATTTAATGTTTATCGAAGGGATCGACAGCAGCGACGAGGAGGTGGAGTAGTCCTATTAATTAAAAATATTTTTAGAGTAGTTGAAGTTGAAATGGAGGAAAAGTACAATGCAATAGAACTAGTAGCCGTTGACATTATTCTACAAAAGTCATCTAAACTGAGATTCATTGGTATTTACAGAGAACCTAGTACTAGCAAAGAAAAAGACAATCTAATATTTGAGCTAATCAGGAACTTGACAGAAAACTTTGTAGGAACCATTGTTTTTACTGGAGATTTCAATCTGCCAGGGGTAGATTGGTCTTCAAATAAAATAACTTCAAACACGCAAAATGAAAATAATTGGTTTGAGTTTCTTATTGAGCTAGGTATGTATCAGCTTGTTTCACAACCAACTCGTGGAAATAATTATCTGGATCTTTTGTTTACAAACGATAGAGAAATTTTCAATAATGTCACTGTTGCGCCCAGCTTTTCACAATCAGACCATGACACTATTTTATCTGAAATTAATCTTAAATTATTTGACAGTCCTAAAAATAAGATTCAAAACTACATACCTGATTTTTTAAAAGCAGATTATGATATGCTAAGTTTATACTTATCTACAATCAACTGGAAAATATTATTTGAGGAATGTGGCACAGTAGAAAATGCTTGGCAGAGATTCAAGGATATTTTGTTGTTAGGAATCAATAGACATGTCCCTGGAAAAAAAATATTTACAAACAAAAAAAAAATTGTACAATATCCAATACAAATAAGAAAACTACAAAATCAAAAGAAAAAACTTTGGCGTAAGCGTAATATTGATGAAAAATCAAGATCAGAGTACAAAAAAATTTGCAAAGTATACAAAAATAAAGTTAGAGATTTTAACACTAATAAAGAAACAAAAATTTTAAATTCTGGGGGTTTAAACAATTTTTATAAATTTGTTAATAGTAAAATCAAAACAAAAGAAACTATCCCACCAATTAAAAGAGATGATGGGACATTTGTAACTGAAGACTTTGAAAAAGTTGAACTTTTTGGAAATTATTTTGCTTCTGTTTTTACTGATGATGATAATACTTTGCCAAATTTTAATCCACCGAACATTGGAAAGTTGGACAACATGGTATTTACCACAAAAAAAGGTATTTAAGGCCCTAAAAAAGCTCCCAAACAAATTGTCTCGAACACCTGACTGTTTTCCAGCTTACTTTTTAAAACGCTTGGCTAAAGTTATTGCTGAACCTTTGGCAATAATCTTTCAGATGTCTTTTGATTTTGGAGAATTACCACTTGATTGGAAAATAGCTTTATTAAACTTACTGTTTAAAAAAGGCACTAAAAGCCTAAAAGAAAATTATCGTCCAATTTCACTTACATCTTTTTCTTGTAAACTAATGGAACAGCTTGTCAAAGAAGAACTGCTTGTCTTTTTCCATATCATTTTGTCAAGGTTTCAACATGGTTTTAAGGCAAAAAGTTCTACAATAACACAGCTGTTGGAAACTTTTAATGAGTGGACGCTAGCACTAAAAGACAAATTTCTAATTGATGTCATTTACTTGGATTTTGCCAAGGCCTTTGACACCGTGTCACATCAAAAATTGTTATATAAGCTAGAAAAATATGGTGTTTCTGGTAAATTTTTAAAATGGATAAAAGAATTTTTAGTTGGGCGGGAAATTAAAGTTGTAATTAATAACTCAGTATCCAAATCATTTCCTGTAAGAAGTTCAGTTCCTCAGGGTTCTGTTTTAGGTCCATTTTTGTTCTTGGTATATATTAATGATATTGTTGATTGTGTTAAGTTCTCACAAATTAGACTCTTTGCAGATGATATAAAGTTGTTTGTAAAATCTTCATCTAAAGATTACCACATTCAAACCTTGAGACTTCAGCAAGATTTAGATAGAATACACAGCTGGTCACAAGACTGGCAACTGCAGTTATCTAATCACAAATGTGAAGTTCTTCATATTCGAAATCATAGCAAAGAGTTAATTTGTAAATATAAGCTTGGTAATAACGTACTTGCAACTACAGAATTGGTGCGTGACCTAGGTGTTTATATATCCCATGATCTGAAATTCTCTAAACACTGTGAAATCACAGCAAAAAAAGCTATGAGAGTGATATCACTAATTTTTAAAAACTTTCAATTCAAACTCTAGAAATAATTTTCTCAGAGCATATAAGTCCTATGTTAGACCAATTTTGTAGTTGCAAGTACGTTATTACCAAGCTTATATTTACAAATTAACTCTTTGCTATGATTTCGAATATGAAGAACTTCACATTTGTGATTAGATAACTGCAGTTGCCAGTCTTGTGACCAGCTGTGTATTCTATCTAAATCTTGCTGAAGTCTCAAGGTTTGAATGTGGTAATCTTTAGATGAAGATTTTACAAACAACTTTATATCATCTGCAAAGAGTCTAATTTGTGAGAACTTAACACAATCAACAATATCATTAATATATACCAAGAACAAAAATGGACCTAAAACAGAACCCTGAGGAACTGAACTTCTTACAGGAAATGATTTGGATACTGAGTTATTAATTACAACTTTAATTTCCCGCCCAACTAAAAATTCTTTTATCCATTTTAAAAATTTACCAGAAACACCATATTTTTCTAGCTTATATAACAATTTTTGATGTGACACGGTGTCAAAGGCCTTGGCAAAATCCAAGTAAATGACATCAATTAGAAATTTGTCTTTTAGTGCTAGCGTCCACTCATTAAAAGTTTCCAACAGCTGTGTTATTGTAGAACTTTTTGCCTTAAAACCATGTTGAAACCTTGACAAAATGATATGGAAAAAGACAAGCAGTTCTTCTTTGACAAGCTGTTCCATTAGTTTACAAGAAAAAGATGTAAGTGAAATTGGACGATAATTTTCTTTTAGGCTTTTAGTGCCTTTTTTAAACAGTAAGTTTAATAAAGCTATTTTCCAATCAAGTGGTAATTCTCCAAAATCAAAAGACATCTGAAAGATTATTGCCAAAGGTTCAGCAATAACTTTAGCCAAGCGTTTTAAAAAGTAAGCTGGAAAACAGTCAGGTGTTCGAGACAATTTGTTTGGGAGCTTTTTTAGGGCCTTAAATACCTTTTTTGTGGTAAATACCATGTTGTCCAACTTTCCAATGTTTGGTGGATTAAAATTTGGCAAAGTATTATCATCATCAGTAAAAACAGAAGCAAAATAATTTCCAAAAAGTTCAACTTTTTCAAAGTCTTCAGTTACAAATGTCCCATCATCTCTTTTAATTGGTGGGATAGTTTCTTTTGTTTTGATTTTACTATTAACAAATTTATAAAAATTGTTTAAACCCCCAGAATTTAAAATTTTTGTTTCTTTATTAGTGTTAAAATCTCTAACTTTATTTTTGTATACTTTGCAAATTTTTTTGTACTCTGATCTTGATTTTTCATCAATATTACGCTTACGCCAAAGTTTTTTCTTTTGATTTTGTAGTTTTCTTATTTGTATTGGATATTGTACAATTTTTTTTTGTTTGTAAATATTTTTTTTCCAGGGACATGTCTATTGATACCTAACAACAAAATATCCTTGAATCTCTGCCAAGCATTTTCTACTGTGCCACATTCCTCAAATAATATTTTCCAGTTGATTGTAGATAAGTATAAACTTAGCATATCATAATCTGCTTTTAAAAAATCAGGTATGTAGTTTTGAATCTTATTTTTAGGACTGTCAAATAATTTAAGATTAATTTCAGATAAAATAGTGTCATGGTCTGATTGTGAAAAGCTGGGCGCAACAGTGACATTATTGAAAATTTCTCTATCGTTTGTAAACAAAAGATCCAGATAATTATTTCCACGAGTTGGTTGTGAAACAAGCTGATACATACCTAGCTCAATAAGAAACTCAAACCAATTATTTTCATTTTGCGTGTTTGAAGTTATTTTATTTGAAGACCAATCTACCCCTGGCAGATTGAAATCTCCAGTAAAGACAATGGTTCCTACAAAGTTTTCTGTCAAGTTCCTGATTAGCTCAAATATTAGATTGTCTTTTTCTTTGCTAGTACTAGGTTCTCTGTAAATACCAATGAATCTCAGTTTAGATGACTTTTGTAGAATAATGTCAACGGCTACTAGTTCTATTGCATTGTACTTTTCCTCCATTTCAACTTCAACTACTCTAAAAATATTTTTAATTAATAGGACTACTCCACCTCCTCGTCGCTGCTGTCGATCCCTTCGATAAACATTAAATTCTCTATTTTTTGTGATCATTTCATTAGTGGTTGTTTCAGTGAGCCATGTTTCACAAATATATTTCTTGCCTGGCGGGAAGCAGTTTCTCAGCCTGGAATTTCGTTAGTTCTGAATAAGCGTCTTTTACTGTACAAGAAGAGGTACAAAAAGAAAAAAATTAAATTTAAAAAATAGTAGTTTTCTTAGTTTCTTTAGTTTAAATCTATACTTAATTAAAATTAATACATAATGATGTTCTCGGTTGAAGCGCTTTAATATATAGGTTGCGTTTTTCATAAATTTTTTCTGATTTTTTGATTTGACATCATTCGCATCAGTTAGAATTCATGACTAAATCATTGTCATTAAAAACAATAATTTTGAATTAGCAACAATAAAGATGAAATTTGTGCTTTAAAACTAATTTTAAGCCAACGTAGGTGTTTTATACGTTCTGGTTTTAAAACTACTTAATATTTAAACATTAATTTTAAAAAGTCCATTTCAAACTTTTAAATAGAAGCATTTTTTGTAATTGAAACATTAAAAAAGTGAAAACCAAGCGCGCGAGCAGCGCCATACCTACGAAGCGACAAAAAACTATTCCAAAAAAAATGATTTTACTTTTGTAATATTAAAAAGTATTTCAGAAATATGAAGGAAAGAGGTCGAGACTTTATACCAATAAATATTCAAAATATTTGAAACCGTAACATGTACTATAGTTGCTCGCTGTTTCTTAATTTTCCCTCTACGTACGATTGGCGCTGGTTGTCATGTACCCTCTTCTTACACTAAAAACCCTTATTCAGAGCTACTCTATTCTAAATTTGAATAGATAAATTGAAGTAATATTGCATGAATAACATCATTTCAATTTGAGATAAAAATTAGCATATGCAAATTATTTTAAAAATTGGACAAAACTTTGTTTATTTTAAATTTTTTTTAAACAAGTGCAAGTTGATAAAACCAAGACTTTCTTTTAAAGGGATGAATACCAGTTCCGTTAACCATATTACAGTTGCGACCTAGGTGGGAGGTTGGGGGGGGGGGGGTTATACCATACATGGGCACGGGGAGGTTGGGGGGGGGGTTAACCTCCCCCAAATTCTGAGAAGTGGGGTTTAATCCCCCCCCCACTCAGAAGTGGGGGGGGGGGAGAAAAAGTTACCCCCCCCAATTTTGGAAAAATGAAGAAAAAAATGTCTTTAAAATGACTTCTAACTGCCTCCAAACTTAAGTTTTGAGGTCAAAATGAATGTTTTAAGAAATAAAAAGCTCAAAATGCAATAAAAAGGGCTTTTTGACCTAAAATTAGTGTTTTTAACCTATTTTTCCTTCAAAATCGAAAAACGATATGGGTAAAATGCACGCCAGAAAAAAAAACGATATGGGTATTTTGCGTTTCTCGGATTTTAACCCCCCCTAATTTGGGGTTTAACCCCCCCACTCCGGACCAGCTTGCCCATGTATGACTCTGATTATGCCTAAATTTAAGAGTGGAATAAAAATAATATTATTTTTTTGTACCTGCTATCTTTTTAAGCTTTTCCGCCAGTTGCAAAGAGGCTTCTTTACGCTTCCTCTTCTTACTGGGCTGGCTTCCACTCGCTTCGCTGCCTAAAACAAAAATATAAAATATTATAATAAATAAAAAACAGGTGATAATTAATAAAAATACATAGTTTTTCAGCTAACTTTTTTAAGTGTAATAATATAGCGAACACCAACCCATACCTTGAACAAAGTAAACCGTTTACCAACGCGCTCATAAATTATAACAAGCACAAGGAATATTTTATAAAAATGTCAACACAAAAAGCGAACGAATTGCAACTTAATTAATAAAATAAAATAAAAAATGTAAGTAAAAAAAACTTAAATTTGTTACCGGTTTCACTATCTGATCCAGACGATGAGCTACTGTTCTCTTCGTTAGAACTGTCGGAAGAGCCTTCCGTAGTATTCGCCTAAATTTAAAATTAACACAATTTAAAACTGGAATTTCAAGTTCCGGAGCTAGGTTCTGGGTTTTTAAGCTCCCGAGAGCTCTTCGTCTTACACGGCCCAAGTCCCTGGAGTGAGGGAGGTTAAACCTCAAATTGGGGGGGGGGGGGGGGGGGTCAAAATGCAAGACACAAAATACCCATATCGTTTTTTCTCTGTAGTGCATTTTACCCATATCGTTTTTCGATTTTGAAGGAAAAATAGGTAAAAAACGCTAATTTTAGGTCAAAAAGTCCTTTTTATTGCATTTTTGAGCTTTTTATTGCTTAAACAATCATTTTGACCTCAAAACTTAAGTTTGGAGGCAGTTACAAGTCATTTTAAAGAATTTTTTTTCTTCATTTTTCCCAAATTGGGGGGTAACCTTTTCTTTACCCACTTCTGAGTGGGACGGGGGTAAAAGAGTCCGCTTCTCAGAATTTGGGGGGGGGTTAACCCCCTTGCCAACCCCCCCCCCCCCGTGCCCATGTATGGGTTAAGGGTCTTATACCCCCTATAAAAATCTCGATTATAGCCGACACCCCTCCCCCCTAAAATTTTAGGATTAAGCCAAACACCCCCCAAACAAAAAAGAGGGAGGGTCCCAGTATTAAATTCAATAAAAATTGGGTATTTGAGATCTACCTGAAATTTTTTTTGGTCCCCCCAAATTTCAGGGGTCGGGTATATATCCCCTCCGAAATATGGGAAGCTGCCAACCTATGGAGTTATGGTCTACGCATGAATAGGTGGAAAGGAGGGGGGTTGAAGGGGGTTTCTGCCCCAAAATCCCGATTAAAGCCGACACCCCCCTGAAATTTGGGTATTACACGGACACCCCCTCTTTAAAATTTGGGGGGTCCCAGTCTCTAAAAAAAGCTGAAAATGGGGAATTTGAGGTATACCACAAAGAATTTTGGAGACACCCCCCAAATTTTTGAGGGATCAGATCTCCCCCTCCCAAAATGCAGAGAAGGGATGTCCATCTATGCATTAATACATGGACAAGTTGGTCCAAGACGGGGGTGGTAAAATTAAGGGGAAGGGGGTTGGAGTCCGAGAAACACAATTTAGCAATATTGTTTTTTTTTGAAGTGCATTTTACTCATATCGTTTTTCGATTTTGAAGGAAAAATAGCTATAAAACGCTAATATTAGGTTAAAAGCCCCTTTTTGCATTTTTGAGCTTTTTATTATAACATTCATTTTGACCTCAAAACTTAAGGTTGGAGGCTTTTAAAAGTAGTTAAAAATATTTCTCTTCATTTTCCAAAATTGTGAAGTTAACCCTTCCCACTCTGAGTAAGGAGGGAGAGGTGAAATTCCCCATTTCAAGACGTAAGAGGGGTCATCAACCCCTATCTATATATCCACAACCGCAACCTCCGCCTTTCCCCTCAGCACTATTATAAAAAATACTATCCAAAATCCGGCAGAGCTTCCGAAACCCCACAAACCAAGCTTTTACTACAAAGTTCAAAAAAACTGTAAAATGTAAAAAAAAAAAAACTTCAAAAAAACTGTAAACTGCAAAGCTCCGGAGCTCAAGAAAACTATAAAACAGAAATGTCATAAAATCTCCTTTCCTCACCGTCATACAGTGGCACGTCCAATTTTCCAAACTGTGCGCGGCAGCTACGACCGCGCAGGCGTTTAGTCCCGTGCCACAACTGGAAATAACCGGCTTCAAAGGTCCAATTCCGCGCGTTTAAACTCCAAATCAAATTCTCTGCAATTTTTTTTCATATATGTGATATAATCAATACAATATAGCAGACCTGTAGCTGCGCCCCCCCCCCGGGGGTTAAAACGGGGGGGGCAATTTGGAGAGTGACGGGGGCGACTTTTTGAAGGAGGGCGATGGACGGGGGGGCGGGGAGGGAAAAAAGAGAAAAGGAGAAAAAAAGAAAAAAAAGGAAGGGGAAGGGAAGAGAGAGGGAACAAAAAGCAAAAATAGCAAGTAGAACTAATTAAAAACGTTCTAAAAATACATTGAAATAGGCTAAAAATTGCAATGATGGCGTTACCATAGGTCAAAAATGGCGTTATAATTTTAGGGTACTTTTTTGTTTTTTTGGCGGGGGGGGGGGCAATAAAACAAGGGAGGCAAATCCTCCAATAAAGCGGGGG
>JASAMX010021981.1:0-5000 GCA_030248175.1 Microlaimidae sp. YZB2_3
ATAGTCATTTCTATGAGCAAAACAGAAAATGCAGAGAAGATCTCCATATAATAACTCGATTTTTGAATTGACAAATTTACATTTACAACACATTTCTTGTAAATTTTTAAAGTTAGAAAAATAAATTATGAATCTGTTAAAACCGATTTATTATAAAATATTTAACGCTTTAGTTCCTAAATGGCGACAGTTTGGTAGAAATTTGAGTGCAGATTTGGCGGCGCACATCCAGCACGTCATATCTTATTAGTTTCAAATTTTTGTAATTCAAGACCCAGAAAATCGTAGAATAGTCGAAAAAAATTGTAAAAATTAAATAAAAGCGCGTATAACATGTACGAGAGATGATAAATATATTAAACCGAACATTTATTAAAGTTTAAAATATAGATAAGATAGGATAATATAAAATGTTTATTGCCGTACAGGTTTTCACAAACAATTTACGCACAACATATGTACAAAAGCATATAAAGAAAAAATGCATATATATATATATTATGGGTGGCGCGAAAGCGCCAGGGGGCCAATTGCGCCCCGCAGCGCCGCGCCAGCCATAATTTTAGAGAACGTGGCTAAATTTTAATCTCCTTCATGTTCATCTCCTTCTTCTTCTTATTATTATTATTATTCTAACGCTCGATTCTTAAAAGATGGATATTCCACCTTCGCTACTAATTGATCAAAAATAAACATGGGCTCATTGGAAAGAAGAAAGAATTACGCGACTTTCTTAGAAGCAACTTTTTTCATTTAGTTTCTTGTTATTGATTTATTGATCAAAATAACAAAATGAAAAACAGCAAAATAAAAACTTCTAAAGGCATAATAACAGCCTTTTGGCAACAATAAGGATTGTACAGAGCAGACAGCAGACAGCTCCTCATAGAAACTGCACAATAACAGCAAACGGCTGTGCTCGACTGCTCCCACAGCGCCATCTACTTCAAGCGCGGTTGATATTTTACCGTGCGGAAAACGGCTAAAACAATAAATATTTTTTGTTAACTCTTGATTTACTGATGAAAAAATTAATTTAAAGTTTTATTTAAAAAAAATGCAATTATCGGTGGCGCGGGAAGCCACGCGGCAGTTTAGATCCACAGAACCGCAACAACTATAATAACAAACATTGGAAAAATTTTGTAATTCATGTTTATCTTCGTCTGCTTATTTTTATTACTATTATTCTAACGCTCATATCTTAAAATCGATGTTCATCTTCTTCTACTTACTTTTATTTCTATCATTCTAACGCTGATATTATAAAATCGACATTCCTTTATCGTTCATGTGGCGATTTAAGCCCGAAGCACCGCACCAACTATAATCAGAGAACGTGGATAAAATAAAATTAGTAATTCATGTTCATCTTTTTCTTCTGCTGATACTTTATTTTTAAAAAATAATTACAATCATTAGTGCTACGGGAGCGCAGCAAACGCACAGTAATGTAGCCCCACGGCACTGCAACAACTAAAATTAAAAAACGTGGGTAAGTTTTCTATTTATGTTCATCTTCTTCTTCTCATTATTATTATTTTTATTTCAAAAATGTAATTCCAATCCTTGCTGGTGTGGCGATATAGCCCCATTGCACCGCTCCAACTATAACTAGAGAACGTACATAATTTTTTTAAAATAAATTTTCATCTTCTTCTTTTTTATTTCAAAAAATAAAAATGAATTGACACGGAAGCACGGTGGCACGGGGGCGCCACACGGCGATTAAGTCCCATGGGACCGCGCTAACTATAATTAGAGAACTTGGATAAATTTTGCAATTCATGTCCCTGTTCTCCTTATGATTAATAAATTTTTTTTTCAAACGTTTATATCTTAAAACCAATATTCCTCTGTTGTTACTGATTTATCAGAAATAAACATGAGCTATTTGAAAAGGGTAAAAAATCGCGCAATAATTTTTAGGAGCCACTTTTTTCAATATTCAAATTTATAATTTAAATTGTTGACAACATAATTTTAAATTCGTATTAATAATTGAGCACTATTAGAAATTTATATTATTACATAGCTAAGACTCTTACTTTTTTATATTTATTTTAAAATTATCAACCATAAATAAAGAATGAAGAATGTCGGCAAATTTTTTCACATTGTAATGTTAACGAAAAAGACGTTTTCTATTGATGATATTAAAACGGTTAAAACATTATATCTCGGCAACGGATTGATTATAAACATTTGTTATTGACAAGCTAATACTATACTATATAAGGTTACTATTTTATATAATATAAGGTTACTAGCCTTGAAAAATACTCTAAGAATAGAGCAGGAAAAAGGGGCGATTTCTTCCGGGGCGTGTATTTAGACAGAAAAAATGTGACTAGTCTGAGATGGACATTATTTGCACCATAACAAATTTGTATTTGATTTGGCCAGCTGCGCACTAAATAAAAATTTCCACCATATGATAATAATTTGTTTATATGTTGAACTAGTTACACAGCACTGTTGCATTTGTTAAATCTGATGAAATGACAATTGAAAAAATTATACTCACAGCAATCTTTTACAAGCGAAATCGCAGCTTTTTCAAATTTATAGTTCTTTGTTACACATACAAATATAACCTTTTAATTGAAAAATTGGCTATTTCGCGCTTGTCAAAGATTGCTGTGAGTATAATTTTTTCAATTGTCATTTCATCATATTAAAAAAAACATGCCACAGTGCTGTGTATTTAGTTCAACATATAAATAAATTATTATCATAATGGTAGAAATTTTTATTCAGTGGGCAGCTGGCCAAATGTTGTTTGTAAAGTTTTACAAAAAAACTATTGTTTATAAAGCCTCATTTTTTTCATATTCCGCCAGTTGTCGAGTTGACCTAGTGGTTAGGTTCGAGAACTTCAATTCAAAGGTCTAAGGTTCGATTCCCGCTGCTACAGACAGTTTTTTTTAATTTTTTCAGAACAGTTTGTTAAATTTACAAACAAATTTTTTGTTCCATTAGAAAGCCACGTTTTTGTAAAAGTTTTAGTTAAAAAAGTGCAAAAAAAGTTAAGAGAACACACAATATGCAAAATATGTCTTAGGTGAGATTTATCCATTATAAATAAATTAAAATCCAAGTAATGCGTTTGATACTTTTCATAACTTTAGAAAATTAATGGAATAAATAAGAGCAAGCGTTCTCTAGTTGACGAATTCGTTTTAGAATTTTTTTATTGCAACAGATTATCAGCATTTGAAATTCGCTCATAATTTTTTTCGATTTAGAAACAAGCTAAGCTTTCGTTTTTTGAAAAATGTTTTTAAGATTTTCAATTTAAAAAAAAGTGTTAATCACGTTGGGATTTTAAGGACTCTCAAAATGTCGTATAGTACACCCTGGCATTTTAAGAGCTCTAAAATGCCTAATGGTATCAAAAATATATAATATACCGAAAAATGTGCAACTTCTATATAAAAAAAAGTACAGAAAAGGTGGCCTTTATAATGAGCCTCTCCATTTAAATGACACTCTCCACTATAATGGCATAGTAGCCATTTTAATTCGGCGAGTTAAAATGGAGAGGAAGCTATTATAATAGCCATTTATTGACTTAATTTCACTTCATATACACTCACAAGTCTATTACTGTCCGGGCCGAACGAGTTTCTGCGTGTTGGACAGTATTAAACAAACACGGAGAAACTCGTGCGGCCCGGACAGTATTAGACTTGTGAGTATATATAAAGTGATATTAAGTCAATAAATGGCTATTATAATAGCTTCCTCTCCATTTTAACTCGCCGAATTAAAATGGCTACTATGCCATTATAGTGGAGAGTGTCATTTAAATGGAGAGGCTCATTATAAAGGCCACCTTTTCTGTACTTTTTTTATATAGAAGTTGCACATTTTTCGGTATATTATATATTTTTGATGGTATTAGTTATCAGGTGATCACGTTTCGCTCCGAGGGATAGGTTGTCAAAGGAGCTAAATATTCCCGCCGTTTAGACGTTCCACCCTAACAAACTCATGAAACACATCTTTTTCATGATCGCGCCATTATTTGCGTTGATGGGCCGCGCTCGTCGTTGTTTTGTGAAAGTGACGTGAGCAATCGTCAGTTAACCAGATATGGGGCAGAAAACGACGCCTTTCGCCCATTACTCACAAACACAATCTAATTAATTATAAAAAATTATTTTATCTAATATTGTATATTTTGTGATAATATATTCTAATTTCTGACTCAAATAATGATTTATCTAATCGTTTAAGTTTGTTCTTAAGTTATTACTGTTTGGTTTGAGTCGCGAAGAAAGGGAGAGCGCGGAAGTGACGATTGCTCACGTCACTTTTACAGAACGGGGCTCCACCAGCGCAGCCATTCAGTGCAAAAAATGGCGCGATCATTAGGATAAGATCTCCTAGGTGATTATGACCGGCTCTGCGTTCATTGGTTGTCAAAAATTCAAATTCTAAATTTTTATTGGCTGATTTTTAATACCTTCTAACACTAAACAATTTCCAATTAAAAAGCCGGTTTGGGCCAGAGTGTATTCGTGATCACGTCATATGTGTTTTGGTAATTTTTTTTTGTTGTATTAATTAATTTTGTTTTTCTCTGTGGGAATGGTTGTGAGAAGAGCTAATAGATTCAGTTTTTATCAATTAGCGCTTGGGGAAAAATTAATCTCCAATGGATAAAAATCTCCTTTTTTCATATGCACTAATTGACTAAAAGTAATTTTATAACGTTATAACTCTGTAAATAATATTAACACTGAACAATTTCCGTTTAAAAATGAGGTTTTTGACTATCATGTTTTTTTCACCTTTTCTTTAACCTGAAAAAAGTTCCGTATATTTGAACATAAAAAAAGTGAAAATCATTTTAATTCCCTTATTCGCTGTGTGGCTCTGCCGACAAGATGTAATATATAAATTCAGCATAAGAAATAATTAGCATATATTGTGGTTAAATTTGCATTAAAATAGTTGGCGCGTGGCCAATTGGTCATTCCATATGATGTTTC
>JASAMX010021982.1:0-10727 GCA_030248175.1 Microlaimidae sp. YZB2_3
TTTTTTAAGGGATGGTAGTAATTCATCTTTCTTATTATTTCCTTTAATGCGCTTTATCATTTTCCAAAAGGCAGCTGGTGTACTAATATTTTCAAAAAGAGCCGAAATTGCATCACATTTAGCTTTTGCTGCACGTTTTCTAACTTGTTTTTTTAGTCTCTTATATCGATAAAAATCAGCCGCGGCATGATATTTCACCCAGTTTATATAAGCTTTATTTTTATTTCGAATTAAATTTTGTAAATTGTTAGGAAACCAAAAAGTTTGTGGTTTTGTTTGAATAGTTTTTGTAGGGATATGTGGATTGAAAATTTCCAAAAATTGTTTAGTTCAAGATTTTTCAGCGAGATCAGCAGTTGGCGCCTGTTCAACAATGTTGTTAAAATTTGTGTTTTGAAAATCCAAAAAAATTTGATCCCAATTAGCTCTGGACCACAAACGAATTAAAACACGTCTTGATCTTTGAACAGGCGAAGAACCATTTAGTACCGCATAAATTAAGCAATGTTTTTTTTCAAGCGGATATGAACGGCCAACTACCTTAATTAGCTGTCAATTTCCAACAATAATAACGTCAAGTGATGTAGCATTTTCTGGAATTATTGGTCGACTGTGATCATAATGGGTGGGAAAATCAACCAATTGATGTAAATGGTAGTTTTCAAGGATAATTCTTAGGGGCGCATAAGTTTCAGGGACAAATTGATTTAAATTTAAATCACCACCCAATAACAAATCTGTTGATAGATCTCCTAGCCCGGCAAAAAAGTCATCCAATGCTTCCAATGCTTCATCTCGATATTGAACTAGCTGGTGAGGAGGCCTGTAGACAGAGGCAGCAATTAACCATGCATTATTAAGTTTGAATGCCACAGAAACTATTTCAATAGGTAAAGGAGCTTTAAAACTTCCAGCTGCCTGGGATCTAAAGTTGATTTGATATACAAAGCAACGCCTCCTCCATGCTGATTTCGATCTTTACGAAATAATTTAAAGTTAGGTAGCATTAAATCACTGTCGGTATTTTTTGATGACAGTTTAGTTTCTTGCAAGGCTATTGCACAAACGTCTGAATAGGTTTCAATTATTTCGGTAAGTTTTTTTATTTTACCTTTTAATGAATTGATATTAACCGAAATAAATAATGGTCCACTTAAAATTTCATCTTGAGTATTAGCATCTTGTGGGACATTGTTTCTTTGAAAAATAAGGCGGTTTTGGACAGTCAGTTGATTTCTTGGTCCTGGGTTTTGATTAATATCACCAGATCGCAATAAAAGTATTAATAAAAATCTTTTTGAATTGAAACCAATGGTGAAAAAGCGTGTTTTATTAATAATTGTTTTATTTAAAAATAATTCCGTTTTGCCAGTGCACCAAAAAATTTGTAAATAATTTAATTTTATACCAAAATATGTTGGCGGAAGAATTTCTTGATGGCTGAATCCGTTGATTTTTTTGTAAATTAAATACAACATAATGGAAAATTATAAAACTGACAAGAAGATTCATTCTGTACAGTTATTTTAATTATTCTTCACAAAAATTTTTACAATTAAAACATTTATTTCAATAGCAACAAAGGTCTGCCCCCATCCCAACAAGGAGTATGACCTCGGAGTCACTAAAGATGAAATACTTTTTACATAAATTTTAAGGACCGACCGCACAATAAAAAAATAAACAAAAAAAAGTTTTGCGTTCGCAATTTTTTTTTCTACATAATAAAAAAGCTACACTGTGGAATCATCTACCTATAATTTGAACAACTGTCTAACACACAATCGGACATTCTTTACTCGTATGCATTCTTGCTCTTAGCATTAAGTTAAATCCAATTTATAGACAATTTTTTCCAAAATTTGTGGAGTCTCTTTTTAATGATAATGCGTTGTCCACTATAAAAATGTTTATGTTAATTTTTTTGAATGGAATTTCACTAAGACATTCTCCAAACTGTAAGCTTTTTAATGATATCTCATTTAGCCGAATACGTTTGGCGGTTTCGGAGAAGGGTCTTTCGTGTTGTCCAGTATAAAAATGTCCATCTTCATCTTTCCAACAAAAACATGATATTCTAGCTTTCCATTGACTAATTAATCTTATCAATAAGTTCGAGCCAATTCAGAGACAACAAAATTTTTAACTTCTAAGTTTCATATGTTCCCCCTTTTGTAAAAATGTGTTGTCTAACTGAAAGTTGTCGATGCAATTTTTTTTTAAAATTCAACATTTTTATGACATTCCTTGAACTGTAAGCTTTGCTATGATATCTCACTTAGCCAAATTCCTTTTGTGGTTGGGGAGGAAGGTCATTTCTTTTTTTAGTAAAAAAAGCTGTCCAGTATAAAGATATCCATATTTATTTTTCTGAAAAACATTATATCCTGGCTTTACATTGGCTAATAACTCTTACCAATAAGTGTAACCCAATTCAAAGACAAAGTTTTTTACCTTCCAAAATCCATAGGATCTCCCATTTGGTGAAAATGTGTTGTCCAGTATAAAGATGTACATGTAAGTTTTTTAAATGTTTGTTTAACGAACCATCTTACGACATTCCCCAGGGTATAAGCTTTTCAGAACTTCGGAACTGCGTAATTTTAGCCATTTAAAGAAGAGAGAGCTTCTAAGCTTAGAATTTGTAGTTTTGTATTTGTATTTTTCTAACTTTTGAAAGACGTTTTATGCATATTTCAAATTAGGAGAATGTTTTTATGCCGAATTAGAACTCAAAAAATACGTTTTTAATTAAAAATTACACTTTTTTGCTAACAAATGCAATTTAATAATAATAAATTAAACCTATACATAATTCAAAAGTATATGTGATGAATGCAAGGCAAATAAAAGTAAACCTCAAAGATTTTGTCAACATAAATCTTAACATAAAAGCTAAAACAACAAGGCGATACTTTTTGACAAATAAAAACGAAATTAGCGGCGAAATTTTTAAATACTTAAAGTAAATATAATAAAAAAAGTAAATTCGTGTACAGGCAATAAAGCTAACAATGATACAAAAAGTTATTTTTTTATTTATTAGAAAGAAGGTTTTAAATTTATTACTTCACAAACAAAAAACCAAAACAAAAAACCTACATATTAGGGTATCTGACTTAATTTCGGCCAGACCTTAATTTCGGCCATTAATTTAGGGTGTTAGAAAATTGGTTTATTTTTAAAACACAAAAGAACTAGCACAAAAGTAACTGGATTACTGTTGAATAAAGTGTTTTTGCAAAAGTTTTTTTTTATTTACATTTTCAACATTTTCATACAAAAAGTGAATTTTTTTGTGATTTTCTTAATTTTTGCTTTGTGTTTTAACTGCATCAAATTTAGAATGAAGCACTATATAACCTTTAAATATCTTCTATTTAAGGTTCAAAGTTGTTAATTTTCATGTTTTAATATTTTTCTTCAAATAATTCGCTTCGAATTCAAGCGTTTAACTAAGTGCACATTTTAAGAATCCGTTAATTTCGGCCAAATTAAAATTTAAGTGAAAGAACCTGCTGTTTTTTGCTGTTTTTAGATATCATCGTACTACCGTATTTATAAAGAAGTTGTTTTTGCTCGTTTGACTTTTTTTGACGTTTTTTAAGCCAAAAATAAAATTTTAAAAAAAAATACAGGTTATTAAATCTTGTTTTTTTTAAAGTTTTGACATAATTATTTAAAGTCTTGCTAATAACTATTAAAGTTTGCAAACAGGAAAAAATTAAGTTATATGTACCACGAACAATACCTAAGAATAAATTTGCAACCTTTAAAAGTTTTTATTGTTTGTTTTGGCAATAGTTATGGCCATTTTTTTCTATGTGACCGAAGTTAATGGCTTGCGCCTTAATTTCGGCCACTATAAAAAACTTTAAACCTCCACTGATCTTTAAGTGTAACAGAAATTTTAAAATTTTGCACTGAAATAACAAAAATAGATATCGTTTAATTTTTAGATCGTATTTTGGGTCGATTAGAAAAACCAGAAAAAACTTATCAAAAAAATAAAAAAAGATTCTCTCTTCTCTCAAAAAAATAAAAAAACACTCTTTAATTATTTACGAAAAATCGTACAAAAATATGGCGGAACTTTGAAGCTCCGGGTAGATCCTAAGCTTCTAAAGGTCGAGCTTTGCTCGTGAGCTACGAAGCTTTGAGCTCCGGGAAACATCACTAAAGAACAATTTTAGAAAAGCCAAAACGTCTTTTGGGCAAGCCAAAACGTCCTTTGGACTTTTTTCTTTAGACGAAATATGAATGCTCCTTGAAATTTGTCCTTTGGACAAAATCCAAAGGACAAAATCAAAAGGAAAAAGTCCAAAGGACAAAAAGTATAAAAAGTTTGTCCTTTGGATTTTGTCTTTTCGACAAAATCCAAAGGACAAAGTCCAAAAGACAAAGTCCAAAGGACAATTTGACGCTGTGTTTGTCCTTTGGATAAAGTCCAAAGGACTTTTGTCCTTTGGACTTTGTCCAAGGGACGTTTTGTCATAAGTATGAACCAGTCTGAATACATATAAAACGATATTTATACTAACAGATTATCACGCTGCGGGCAGGAAGGTGGGTTTTTTGTTGCTCAGTATGTTTATGTTCAGTGTTTAGTAGATTTTTTTACTATTTTTTATTTCCAATGGGAAATATAGTGTTAAGTCTTTGCTCCAATTCAAAATATTTGTCCCCATCGCAGCAGGATTTATAACATATGTGCAAATGAAATTGTACTAGGAGCGAAATCTCCAGAGGAAATTGCCCTGAAAGCGAATTTTCCGTTAGCATAATATTCAAAAAGAATTGTTCAGTGGTAAACGGACGGCCACGTCAGGATTTTAAGGACGCTCAAAATGTCATATAGGATTCGTGATCACGTTATATGTGTTTTGCTCTCTGGGGAATGATGGTGGGAGGGGCTGTTTTAGCCAATTAGTTTTTTGGAAAAAATTGATCTCCAATAAATAAGAGATCCTTAGTCTTTTTCCTAAACACTAATTGGCTAAAAGTGATTTTATGACGTCATTAACTCTGTGAAAATATATAACACTGAGCAACTTCCATTTAAATCAGAGGATTTTTACCATTGTTGCAGCGAATTTAAAAAAAAAATTTAAAATTTATTTAGTATTTTTATCTTTATATATTTTATCTTTATTTTCATATCTTAATACATTTTTACAGGGAAATTATACAATAGTGTATTAGCCATCATATACTTATTGCATTATAATGTATTATGTCTAAAATTGTTTATTATAAGATATACTTACGTGCAGTGTTCACTTTTAAGTATGAACATATCATCGAAAAGGTATATCTTGAAGATCTAAACAAAAAAGAGTCAAGAATGACGTACGACTTTTTAATGAAACTAAAAAAATATCTTTATAAAACAAAAAAATGGCTAATGTCCTGCACATGTTTTAGTTAAAAAGCCTATGCTCAAAGAATTTTTAAACAGACACAAATTTTTTTTCGTAATGTATAAAAATTTCGCATTTCTTGTGTGTAAGAAACAATAATTTTAAGCCATTGGGATTTTTTTCGACCAAAAAACGATGCATATCCGCCGAGAAGTTATTCCACGCCAGTGCTTCATTGTGTTAAACTCCGCGCCATCGCCGCCTGAATGCGGATTTTAACACAGTACAGCACTCATGTGAAATCCTTTCTGCGGATTTGCAGTGGAAAAAATCCTAAAGGTTCTAAAAAATCGTCGACTATAGTTTTTTGCGTTTTTTTTACGAAGTTTTTTTGTGAAAAATGCACTATTTCTTTCTAAATTTTTTTATAAAACAAAAAAATAATTGATTAATTTCATTTTTTGCGCTAACATTACCGCAACCGGACAAATGTCAAATCAAAAAGCATCGCTACCAATTGATTCTCCATTATAATTTCTGTTTATTTTCCGAATTTTAAGTCATATACATTTTATTCGGCCGAGTTATAATTGTTTAAAATAAAGTTTGCATAGGGCTGAGTGATATTTGTTTTAAATGAAATTTGCATATACGTCATGATCAACCGCACAATTTGTAAGATCACAAAATCGTGATTATCAATCGATTCTGCGTTGTCAGTTGTATATATGTTCCAAATATCAACTTATAAAGAGTTGTTCGGGCCAAGAATGCATTTCGGGCCGAGTTATTCAAAATCAAAAGAAAAAATAAAAAAAGATCAAGAAAAAAAATAAAAGAACTACAAAAGAACAAGCTTGATTTGGCTTTTCTGTCGGATTGCCAGGATCATGATCTTGTTCCGAATTTCCTTAATTTTCGACTTACGAACAGTCGTCTCAGACGATTAAATTCTTACTTAAAACTGGTTCATACTTATTTAAAAATGTCCTTTGGACTTTGTCCAAAGGACGTTTTTACATAAGTATGAACCAGCCTTTTGCCTGCCAAAAACGGCTTTTACGCGAGGAAATTTCTGCAAAAAACTCAACAATTCGCGCACTCCAAAATCAACTACATGACACACTGCAATCAATCCAAAACAAATTTCTAATTTCACATTCATTCGTATATACAAATTCATCGCCGATTATAACAAAAAGAAAATTTTAGAACATAAACGTATTCGAGAAAGAAAATTCGAACGACTTCAATTTCAACAGAAAAAATCAGGACATAACCCAGAAACTGTTATACATAACTTTTCCTTGCACATCTTGTCTCCAAATCAAAAACATGCTTTTTGTAAACGACTTAACTTTGGGCTTCCTCCAACAAAACTTAAAGAATATGATTATTTACTTTCTTTCGAACTATTACATCGACGTATTTCCAAACTTCCCGTTTACAAAGGTAATTATGATCTCATCAAATCCTCAATTAAAGAAATTGCTTTTTCGTTTTTCTTCAGGATAATAACTCACCGCCTCAAAGTTTTCTTTCAAAACCAGAGTTACATTCATTGCAGGAGCTTCGCAAAATTAACAATCTTGTCATACAGCGTTCAGACAAAGGCGACAGCATGGTTCTTTTGGATAAAAATTCATATTTAGAAAAAATGCATAATATTTTAAAAGACGCAACTAAATTTTCTGAAATAAAAACTTCAAAATTCTTCAAACGAAATCGCCAAACGAAACGAAATTGACAAGTGCCTCAATTTTTTTATAAACTACGAAAACCGGGTTTGTTCACTTCTGAAAGGGAATGGTACAATTTGTAAAAAAAATTTTAGCGAACTTTGGCCCACCGGATCCACACCTGGTCGCCTATATGACCTTGGAAAATTTCATAAACCAAACTGCCCGCTGCGCCCAATTCTTTCGGCTATAGGAACTCCAACATACAAGTTAGCAAAATATTTGGTCCCAATTCTCTAGCCGATTACAAAAAACGAGTTTTCCGTAAAAAATTTTTTCATTTTGGCTACAGAAATAATTAATTTAGATCCTCAAAATTTTGCAGCTAATAATTTATTTTTGGCAAGCTTCAATGAGCAGTCGTTATTCACAAATGTTCCTTTGGAAAAAACAATAAAAATATGCGTTAATGAACTTAAAAATTCGGATTTTTGGCTTTCAAATTTTGATAAAAAAGATTAAGCAGACTGCCTTCGTCTTTCTGTAAAAGACACCGTTTTTCTTTTTGATTCAAAACTCTACAAACGGATCGATGGAGTTGCAATGGGTAGCCCCTTAGGACCCACACTAGCAAATGCTTTTTTGGCTTTTCATGAAAAACAATGGCTAACAGACTGGCCTGCGGACTTTAAACCTGTATTTTTTCGACGTTATGTGGACGAATGCTTGGCAATTTTCAGAGACAATTCACACGCTGACTTATTTTTGAACTATCTTAATTCGAAACATCAAAATATAAATTTTACCTTAGAATCGGAAAATTTTCATTTGCTGCCATCTTTAGACATTCGTATTTCAAAACAAAACAACCGTTTTACTACTTCAATTTAGCGAAAACCTAGTTTTAGTGGCCTTCTATAAGTTAGGTCTTATATATTCTTTACTTTTTCGAACATATCAACTATCTAGCAGTTTCATATCTTTTCACCAGGACTTAGCCATTTTAAAAACACTTTTACAGAAAAATTCATATCCTATTAGTCTTATTGATTCATCTATTAAACGTTTTTTAGACAATATTTATATCTCTAAAGACAAAATACCTAGTGTATTGCGTTTGCCGGTCATAATAACACTCCCATATATTGGCAATTACTCTAAGCGGGTTAAACTTCGTCTAAACAAACTTTTTCGACATCATTTTCCACAAATTAATTTGCGTGTTGTTTTTTGTATTTCTCGTAGAATGAACAACTTTTTTCCTTACAATAATAGGATCCGGTTCGCTATGAAATCTAACGTTGTATACAAATTTCGTTGTCACGCTTGTAAAGCAATGTACTTTGGCGAAACAAATCGCCACATATCAGTTAGAATTTCAGAGCACACGAGGAAATCTTATCTTTTTGGAAAACCGTTGAATACCTCTCGTCATTCTTCAATTCAAGATCATGCCATAAATTGTGTTTTACAAACTAGGGCCCCCAATTTTCGCGATTTTTTTATAGTAACTTCAGCCGACAACGAATTCGCATTAAAAATCAAAGAAAGTCTCTGTATTCAATTTTACAAACCCAAAATTAACGACCAAAAACAATTATCATTGTCGTGCTTTTAATTTTACTACTGCGCTTTTTAAAACTTTTTTTAAATTTTGCTAAAAACCTTTTTTAAAAATATTTTTATGTAATTTTATACAATTTTTATATTTATATTCTATGTTTTACAATTTAGTTGTGTTTTTTTTATATTTTAGCTATTTTAAAAGCTGTTTTTTTCAAAGTTCCTTTTTTTTTACAAACTTTTTTTTTTACAAACTTAAGTCTTAATTTATAAAAATCCCTTTTTTGCTTAAAACATCTTTTTTATACTTAATTATGTCTTTTTTTAGATATTTATTGATTGTAACTGTATTGTAATGTTTTATATCTCGTGTTTCATATATTATTTATGGATATTTATTTATTTAATACTATACTTGAACTTATTATAATTTATAATTTATTTTAGTAACTGATGATGGCATCCGTTCGAAGCCGAAACGTCTTATGGAATTAATAAAAAGCTTTAAAGTCTTCGTTTTAACTGTTACAGCGACATTTAAAAAAAAAGATGTTTAGAAGTTATTTAATTACTTACTTACTTATTTACTGATCTAAAGATAATATCAGGCAGCCCACGGCCGCTGTAATTACCGGAGCTTTAACTTAATCTGTTGCAAGATAAACTAAAATAATGCAACTATGTGGTAACAATATAAAAGAAGTCTTAAATATTAAAGTAGTTTTTTTTTAAAGTTTTGAGCAAAATCATCCACGCTTCATTTTTATGTATATCATTTTGATTAAAATGAAATGCATAAAAATTTGGCGCCAAAATTTATGAAAGCTTTTTTTCAAAAATGCTTTTTTTCACCATAGTACTAGCGTCATAAAAATTTATCAGCAAATTGTAAATTTATCACCATCATTTTCAAGTTGGCCGCCATTAAAATAATGTTAAATCCAAAAGTTAGCCATTGCCCGCCGAGAACAGAAAAGTAAATTTAAAAATGCGCAATTAATCTAAAAAAATTAAGAGGAACGTAAAACAGAGAACCAGAACATTAGTTTTATAAAATCCTGAACTTAAAACTGGAATCAGAAATATCCTTATATTTGCTGAAACAGCCGGAGCCCGGAACCGTAATTGCTGATCGTTATAAATCAAGAGGAACGCGACGCGACACGACGGTTTCGAGACACGACGGTTTCGAGACACGACGGTTCAATGTTACCTTAAATGTTAAATTAACGAAAAATCTTCAGGGTTAAATTGAATGCTCCATGCCAGCCATTCCTAGTTAAAAAAAACCGGCGAGTCAACTTGCCGAAACGCTTACGTTTGAGGATAAGTTTCGCTTATTGAGCAAAATTTAATAATAATCATTTTACTCGAAGGCATTTGAGTAAAAAGCTTGTAAATAACACAGTGGTCAGTCTGGTTTTGTTCTTCGTTTGTAATCCTTAAGAACTTGTAAGCGTATGAATTATTTCTGCGACATCTTTTAGTAACAACCAGGAATCTAAACAAAAGAGCTATGACATCTTAGAAGTACAGTCTTTTAAATCATAGGGTTTATAATTTGTCCTTTTTAAAGGGTAAGACTGATACTTAAAATTTTTTGCTTTTCAAAAATTATAAAACTCCATAAAACCCCGAAGTTTTTTACCAACCTAAGTGCTTTTTAGAGTGATATTGCCCGAAGCTCCGAGCTCCGGAGCTCCACTTTTGGGAGCTCCGGAGCTGACCCTATTTTCAGATGAATTCTGATGAATAATTAAAAAGTGACGGGATAAATTATTTTGTCAGAATTTTTGTAAACTAAATCTTTTTCAAAACTTATTTAAAACAATAAGTAGTTCGACAATGCTGTTAAAGTAGCTATAAATGTATAAGCTTAAATAAACTTTAAATAAACTCATTTAAGGGGCGGAAGTCGGTTTAAAACTCCCTCTGTTTCAAATGGCCGGAGCTCTGGAGCATGATATTGGAGGATAGGAACATGACGCGCGCTTTTGCAAAGGTTAAAATTTCGCATAAAGACTGAAAGACTTAAGATTTTTAGTACCGGGAGCAACAAACAAACTATGGTTGATTTATATCTGACTAACCTCCTGAGTTTGTGTCGGACATGAGCGGACCAATT
>JASAMX010021983.1:0-22364 GCA_030248175.1 Microlaimidae sp. YZB2_3
TTTACTCCAAACAAACCTTTCAAAACACCTAAAGAAAATCGAAAATTAATTAGAAACATTAAAAAAATCAATCAAGAACCTAAAAATATCACAACCACACCATTTTCCACCTTAAAAACCTTGGTCTTCTCAGCAGTTAAGATATATTTGACTTGATCTGTTCAACTTATCACTGAAAACAAATAGCATACCTAGCTACAATCTGGAAAACAGCAATTATAATACCACTCATCAAACCTGGAAAGGATCACCTCATCTCTGCTTCTTACAGACCAATCTTATCTCTACTTCTTATAGACCAATTTCATTTCTCTGCCCAGCTATAAAAGTTTTTGAAAAAATAATCCAGACAATCCTTTTCCAACATCTACAACACCACCCAGATCAGCACGGCTTCAAACCCAAACACCCCACAACTTGGGGAAAATTTTAGGTACTTTTTTTATACTAAATTTTCTTCCAAAAACGTGAATTTTTAACACATATTCATGTTTTTGCACCCTTTTTACACCAGAATATCGCTTTTTATTCAATTAAATGTAGTATTATCCTATAAAAAAACAATTATTAAAGTTATTATGGTTTAAATAAAACTGTTTTGCTTTGGACACCGGACCCCACTTGAACCTGACCCCCCTAGCTTTTTAGGGGGGGGGGTTGACCTGGGGTGCAAAATTTTGAAATCTAGAGGGGGGGTCAGGTTCAAGTGGGGTCCGGTGTCCAAAGCAAAACAGTTTTATTTAAACCATAATAACTTTAATAATTGTTTTTTTATAGGATAATACTACATTTAATTGAATAAAAAGCGATATTCTGGTGTAAAAAGGGTGCAAAAACATGAATATGTGTTAAAAATTCACGTTTTTGGAAGAAAATTTAGTATAAAAAAAGTACCTAAAACCCAGTAGTTGTTGAGAGTTTGGGTTTGAAGCCGTGCTGATCTGGGTGGTGTTGTAGATGTTGGAGAAAAATCGGCTGGATTATTTTTTCAGAAACTTTTAGCTGGGCAGAAAAGTGAAATTGGTCTGTAAGAAGTAGAGATGCGAAGATCCTTTCCAGGTTTGATGAGTGGTATTTGGTTGCAGTTTTCCAGATTGTAGATGTGCTATTTGTTTTTAGTGTGATAAGTTGAACAGATCAGTTAAATATTGAATGCCCAAAGAACCAAGGTTTTAAGGTGGAAAATGTTAGATTGTCTGAACCAAAAGCTTTGGCGTTGTTAAATAATTTTATGGCATTTTCTACATCTGTGGTTGTGATATTTTTAAGTTCTTTATTATTTTTTAATGTTTCTAATTAATTTTCGATTTTCTTTGTGTTTTGAAAGGTTTGTTTGGAGTAAATTGTTTATTGAAGTTGTTTGCTAGTAATTGAGGGTCGTTGATTAAATTTCCATTGAAGTTTATTGCGCAATTTTGGGTGGGTGATTGTTTGTTATCCTGTGACTTGTGGTTTTCTAAAGTTAAGAAGAGGAGTTGGTTTTATGGCTGAAAGTGTCAAAATATGAATGTCATTTTTTGGCAGCGTTGGTTTGGTGCGGATTTGGTTGTGGATTTTTTGGTTAAGATCTTGTATTAGGTTTGAAAGTTGGTTAGTTTCGCGTAGGTTGTCTCTTTCGTTGATAAGCTTTATAGTTTCTGGAGTTAGGTTGGCTTGAAAATTGTTGTGGCGACCGGCTGGTATGTGGTGTGAGGAAGATTAATATATTTCTGAACGTTTTTTCATCTTTTTTGACTTCTGTGGGAGCTGAAAGATTAAGTAATTTTGTTTCTATTTTGTTTTTGTAGTTGGTCCAGTTGGCTTTATTGAGGTTGGTGAAAGTTTTTCTGGTTTTGGGCGCTATTTTCTGATTGGCTTGAAGTCTGACGATGATTGGGAGATGATCGGAACTCAAAGTGGTAACAGTTTTCCAGTCCGAGGAGGTGAGGAGTGAGTCTGAGATGAGGGAGATACTTTTCGATGTTGGATTCCCATTTGAAGGGGTGCGTGTGGGTGTGTTTGTGTTTAGAGATGCCATGTTCGAGTTGTTGATTATGTTTGCAATGAAGTCGCCTCTGGCATTAGTGCGGCTTGAGTGCCCGAGTTAATGGTGTGCATTGATATCTCCAAAAAATGATACTATCCTGATTGTTTAAAAGATTGGTTATATTAGGCTGGTAATTGGTGGTGCAGGAGCTGGACGATGGAATGTATATGTTGGTGATTGAGAGGTCTGTATTGTTGAAGTGAATGTGGATGCCATGCATTTCTGCATGTGAATCATTCTGTTTATTATCCAAGTTAATTTTGTAGTAACAGTGATAGTGACAGTAATATTTTGTAGTAATAGTTAATTTTCTATTAACAGTTTTATGACAGTTTGCACAAAAATATTGCATCTTGTTAGGGCCAGGGTTTGGATGAATGTCTCGAGACAGAGTCATCAGTTTTTTGGCAGCCAATTTGGCCGCCGATTATAGAAAAAGGATGTGAAATATCGCATCAACAGTGGCGAAGATCGTCCGAGTTGACTGGAAAAGAGGTAGAGCTGTTGACCATTTCCATTGCTGGATCTGGGCAGTGTTGCTGCGTGAAAGCCGCTCCATAGGCACCAAAAAAAATTTCGGCTTAATTGAATGCGCTGATTATAAAACACCCTATTATTTTAAATTGTGGCTAAACTATTTTAAACTCAATATTTTTATTTTTGTTAACGAGTTAAGCTTAGGAAAACAACCGCTTGTTTGTTGTGCTGCGCCGAATTTGAAAATATACAAAAACTCATTTTCACAACAATAAACTAATTTTAAAACATTATTTTTTAAAGTTTATCAATAGAACCCTCAATATTTCAGCTGAGTTTTTTTTTCAAATGATTAATAATACCTACACTGTAAATTCTAAAAAAAATCATATTTTTTAGCAGATTTTGGCGTTTTTCTCAAGATCCTATAAAAAAACAGTCAGTCACTTGTCGTTAAAAAACTTTAAAAAAATATCAATAATTTCCTATAATCAACAAAATAGAAGTTTATTGGAACTTCTTGTTTTTTTTTTTTAATTTTACAAATAAAAACGACTAAACATTTCGAATTTCAGCACAACCTGTGAAAATAAAAGCAATTTTTTTAATACAAAGAATAATGTGTTTTCTATTTAACGAATTGTTTGCTTGTTTCAGTAAAGCTTTTCCGTGTTTTAAAGCCCCACTCTTAGTCAAGATTTTGTCAAGAGCGGTAACTCTGACAGTTCAGAAATGATTTTAAGTCAGACGTTAACCCTCACAAAACTTGTGACAAAGCGGGTCAGAACAGAAGAAACAGCATTTCTACAAGATAAATTCCAAGATAATTTCTATTTCCAGAAAACACGTTACTAAGCTTTTAAAAAAAATTGTACTAATAACTTTCACAGAAACTAACCAACTTTAAAATGTTTACTCGTTTTTATTTGCAAAATTAAAAAAAAACAACAACAAGTCCTCAATAAACTTCTATTTTGTTGATTATAGGTAATTATTGATATTTTTTTAAAGTTTTTTAAGTGACAAGTGACTGACTGTTTTTTTATAGGATCTTGTGAGAAACGCCAAAAAATCTGGCTAAAAAATATGATTTTTTTTTAGAATTTACAGTGTAGGTATTATTAATCATTTGAAAAAAAAACTCAGCTTAATATATTAGATTTTTTCTTATTGAATTTCATTTTTAAAAAATAATGTTTTAAAATTAGTTTATTGTTGTTAAAAATGAGTTTTTGTATATTTTGCAATTTCAGACACAACAAACAAGCGGTTGTTTTCCTAACTTTAGAAAACATAGTTACAAAATAAAAATATTGATTTTACAAACAGTTTAGCCACAATTTAAAATAATAGGGTGTTTTATAATCAGCGCATTCAATTAAGCCGAAATTTTTTTTGGTGCCTATGGAGCGGCTTTCACGCAGCAACACTGCCCAGATCCAGCAATGGAAATGGTCAACAGCTCTACCTCTTTTCCAGTCAACTCGGACGATCTTCGCCACTGTTGATGCGACATTTCACATCCTTTTTCTATAATCGGCGGCCAAATTGGCTGCCAAAAAACTGATGACTCTGTCTCGAGACATTCATCCAAACCCTGGCCCTAACAAGATCGATGCAATATTTTTGTGCAAACTGTCATAAAACTGTTAATAGAAAATTAACTATTACTACAAAATATTACTGTCACTATCACTGTTACTACAAAATTAACTTGGATAATAAACAGAATGATTCACATGCAGAAATGCATGGCATTCACATTCACTTCAACAATACTGACCTCTCAATCACCAACATATACATTCGATCGTCCAGCTCCTGCACCACCAATTACCAGCCTAATATAACCAATCTTTTAAACAATCAGGATAGTATCATTTTTTGGAGATATCAATGCACACCATTAACTCGGGCACTCAAGCCGCACTAATGCCAGAGGCGACTTCATTGCAAACATAATCAACAACTCGAACATGGCATCTCTAAACACAAACACACCCACACGCACCCCTTCAAATGGGAATCCAACATCGAAAAATATCTCCCTCATCTCAGACTCACTCCTCACCTCCTCGGACTGGAAAACTGTTACCACTTTGAGTTCCGATCATCTCCCAATCATCGTCAGACTTCAAGCCAATCAGAAAATAGCGCCCAAAACCAGAAAAACTTTCACCAATAAAGCCAACTGGACCAACTACAAAAACAAAATAGAAACAAAATTACTTAATCTTTCAGCTCCCACAGAAGTCAAAAAAGATGAAAAAACGTTCAGAAATATATTAATCTTCCTCACACCAGCCGGTCGCCACAACAATTTTCAAGCCAACCTAACTCCAGAAACTATAAAGCTTATCAACGAAAGAGACAACCTGCGCGAAACTAACCAACTTTCAAACCTAGTACAAGATCTTAACCAAAAAATCCACAACCAAATCCGCACCAAACCAACGCTGCCAAAAATGACATTCATATTTTGACACTTTCAGCCATAAAACCAACTCCTCTTCTTAACTTTAGAAAACCATAAGTCACAGGATAACAAACAATCACCCACCCAAAATTGCGCAATAAACTTCAATGGAAATTTAATCAACGACCCTCAATTACTAGCAAACACCAAAAAAAACAAAAAAAAAAAAACACAACCACAGAAAAAAAAGCCAAAAACAACGCCAAACACAAACACCACCAAACCAAACACCCGCCACAAACAAGCCCAAAAAACCAACCAACCCCACAAACCACCCCCACCACCCCCCAAACAAAAAACCCAACATCTACAACACCACCCAGATCAGCACGGCTTCAAACCCAAACTCTCAACAACTACTGCTCTCCTTCAACTTACCAACAAAATAGCAACCAGTTTCAACCAAAAAACTCCACCCAAACAAACAATAGTATCAGCCTTGGGATTACCACGGCCTTTGACACCATCAGCATAGAAATTTTAATCAGTAAGATAGTAAACAGCACACTTCCAGCCTATCTACTCAGATGGCTAAGTGGTTATCTCAGAGGCAGAATCAACAAAACTTCTATCAGAGACTCAATCTCCAAACCCAGGATAGTACAAACAGGCGTGCCTTAAGGCTCAGTCATTTCACTAACTCTCTTTAACTTCTACATATTGGACATACCTCCCCCACCTCCCGGTGTCAAAATCGTCTCCTATGCTGACAACACCACATTCTACTCCACTGGAAACAAGATAGCCAGTATGGAAACAAATCTCACCAACTATCTTATATCTAAATCAATACCTAGATCTCAACCACCTCAAATTATCAACAAAAAAATCAACAGTTACAATTTTCTCTCCATCCTCACAAGAATACAACTATTACCCAAAAGTGACCATACAAAATCAACTTTTACGGCTCAACAAAAACCCCAAAATCCTTTGTGTCACTTTCCATCCAAAACTAACCTTTAACAACCACATCATCACCATCAACAATAAGGAATCTAGGCGCAATAGCATCTTCAAAGCCCTAGCTGGGACCAGCTGGGGACAACAAAAAGAAACAATAGTAGCCTCATAAAAAGCTATAGGGCGACCCATCCTCAACTATGGAACACCAATATGGTCACCAAACCTCTCTAAACCCCATTATCAGAAACTACAATCAACACAAAATTTAGCCCTCAGGATAGCAACTGGTTGCCACAAAACGGCTTCACTAGATCGTCTCCATTAAGAAACTAAAGTACTACCAATTGAAAACCACACATCTCTCCTCACAACACAATTTCTTGCCAAGACTATGCAACAGACTCACCCATCCAACAAAATCACAGCAAACAAATTTAGGCCAAGAGAAATGAAACACACCCTCCAATCAAAATATCACCGAAAAAGCTATACAGACTAACATTCACACCTATTTTGTGTAAAAGAATCTCTATCTCAACTCCAACCTAATCCTTTACTAAAAAGCAAACCTCATGAAATACACCAAGACAAAGTGAACAACAACTTCCAAGAAAATCAAGAACACTCCTGTCACAACTAAGATCCGGATTTTGTCATCATCTAAATTCATACAAAATTTGTATGAATTTAGATGAAATCTTTTTTAGACAAAATCTTAATGATGACAAAAGAATTTATTCTTGATTTAATCAAGAATAAATTCTCTAATAAAAAATGATGTCCAAAATGCAACCAAAAACCTCATGATGCCCACCATTTTTTCAACTGCACCAAAAATCCTACCACATTAAAAGTAGAAGACCCAGACCTGTGCACTGCCCCCCGCGGCTAAAATAAGGGGGGGGGCGGGGTCCAAATCGAAGGGGGGCGGGGCAAGAGGGTACTAAACGAGCGGGGCAACAAAACAGCGGGGGCAGCAAGCGGGGGGATAAAAAAAAAAAAAAGAAAAAAAATAAAAAAAAAAAGGAAAAAAAAAGGGAGAAAGGGGAAAAAGGGACACAAAAAAAGGAAAAAAAATAAAAATATTGCTAATGGCTTAAACTGAAATAGCTAAAACGCGAAAACCAAGGCCAGCCAGCAGAAGGGGGGGGGCATTTCCAGACGCACAGGCGGAAACTCACCTCGCAAAGGCGCAGCATTCAGGGGAAAGGAAAAAACTGGATATGCAACTTAACTAAGCGGAAATTTTTGTTATGACAATTTGAACCCTTAAAAACTTTTTTCGTGTATTTTGACCATTCTTAATGATTATGTTTTACTTAAACATTATTTCGATAGTTAAAAATTATTGCAAAGGAAATAATGCAGTGGGAATGAGGTGGGGGTAATGAAATAAGACAGTGTTGTAATTAATTATACCCAATTAGTTCCGCTTCAAAAAAAAAACCGCAGAAAAAGTTTTTGTTAGTTTTTACATTAATATGCAAAAATCCAGGGACATCATCCACTGGGACAACAATCTAGGACCTTTCCAGAATTTTTAAAATTCTAGGGTTAAACCATTATTTTATTGTTTTTTTCTATGATATTTTAAATAAATTCAGCATAACAAAAAACTGCCAAAATAAACCAAAAAAAAGAAGAATTGTCAAGGTTACCTACATCAGAAGGATAAAAATATGCATTTATGAAAATTTTGTAACTAAAAAACAGTTGCAGTTTGAGTACAATGTACCTGAAACTCCGAATTGGGGCTACCGGCAAAAAACTTGTTGGCTGCATTTTGATACAAGTTGCTCATTTTACTACTTCCGCTACTATCTGCTTTTTTCCTGTGTAAAATCCATGTCTATAAATATGAGATTAAAAATATTTTAGCAAAGTTTATTAAAATTAAACATTACCTCATCAGAATAATTTTTCATGTACAAGGAAATATTTTAAAATGATAAATTTATTATAATTATGATTTTTTTTCAGTCCGCTCTGCCCAAGCTATATAATCAGAACTTGAGTAATGAAAACGAAATCAAAATAAAAAGTTTTCAATAAAAACCGTAAATCCACTGTTATTTTTTGATGTGCTGTTAGAAGTGCTTCAAAACATTTTGAAATTCAAAAATTTCTCAATAAAAACAGTAAATACATCCTTTGGTGTGCTGGTAAAAAAAGTTTTTTAAGCATTTTGAAAATTTGAGTACATTTGGATATACGTCAATTTTAAATAACATTTTTATGCGTTAGGTGGAATCGATGGTGTTTTTAAGCAAAATTTTTGAGATATTTTTTTCAGTAAATATAAACACAATCATAAATACTTATAGGCAGGCACAATTGGGCAAGTTAGTGCGGAGTGGGAGGGGGGTTAAATCCCAAATTAAGGGGGAAAGGAAGGTTAAAATCCCAGCGAGAGACGCATTTTACCCATATCGTTTTTTCTGCAGTGCGTTTTACCATAGATTTTTTTTGGGGGGGGGGGGGGGGGGGGACAAAGGGGTCCACCCTCCCCCTAGAGCCAAAATTTAGGACCCCCCGAAAAAAAATCCCGCCCCCCCCCCCCCCCCGCAAAGCTCATGAGCGGTCCGGCCTGACCCCCCTAGCGATGCTGCCCCCCCCCCTTCTGACCAATTTGGAAGTATATTTTTTTAATTTACTGTCAAAAACACGGTTTTTTAGGTAAAAACAGTGTTTAAATACACTTTTTAGGCCTAAATAGTGGGTTTTAGTACATAATATTAAATATTAGATCAAAAAAACTTAAATTATTGAGTTAAAAAAATTTTGTTAAAAAATTGGACCTCCCTGACCCTTCGCCCCTTAAATTAGAAATCTCGCACCCGGGGTCGACTCCCCCAAAAAATCCAGGGGGTCCCAGGGACGTACCCATAGTTTCATTTTTTTTGGGGGGGGGGAAGGCGGATTGTAGTACACAAAAAATTTCGGGATGCCTCCGCCTCCCCCCCCCCGAAATTTCGGGGCGGAGCCCCCCCTTAATTTTTGAAAATGGAAAAAAGCAGGGATAAATGTGGATAAAGCTGTATAATACACTGTTTTTGGCCTAATAACCTATTATCTAATGAGCAATACATTTTTTGTAAGTTGTCTTGCACGTTCTTCGTTCAGTTACGTATTATATTTTAGAATGAAAAGGAGCGTTTAAAAATGAAAACCTTTTAGCAAGAGTGTGTCGCTGGATATTATTAATTATCCTCGCACTTGTTTTTAATAGTAGCCGTTTAATGTATATAAGCAAAACTAAAACTTTAGTAAAATACCACTTACTTTTTTATTTCTTCTCGATGATCTAAGGCACCAATTGATTTTTCTGAGACACCAAAGAACATCCAAATCCTAACTCCTGAAATTGAAAAAAATAAATAAAAGGTTTAACGTGTTCCGGGTTTGTTTCTGAAATAATAGCTTAACATAAAACAAAATGTTTGTCAATGTTAATAAATCAAACAGTTTGTCAAATTAAAGCTTAAACAGTTTGTGTGGAGTCAAACTTTTTGTCTTCGGTTTTGACGATTTTTAGTAAAAACCTTACCCCTGCCCCAAATAACCCACAATTTTTTTTTGTCAAAATATCAGTTATATGTATGACCATAGATGAACACGGTCAAAAAGCTAGGGGAGGTGTTGGCCCGGGTCAAATGAAAATTTCAACATCTTGGGAGGGTCCTACCTACGTTAGTTAGCAGAGATATTTAGATGAAAAACTATTTTGTGGGCTCTTGGGGGCGGGGGATGCTGCTACTTTTTAAGTCCCGCTTCAGTTTGAGTCCCGGAAAAAAATCACTGCGAGCTTCGTTTCAGTCCCGCTTCGTTTTAGTCCCGCTTCGTTTCAGTCCCACTTCGTTTTAGTCCCGCTTCGTTTTAGTCCCGCCTCGTTTTAGTCCCGCTTCGTTTTAGTCCCGCTTCGTTTTAGTCCTGGCGGAAAATACATTTATCAACTTGTATCATTTTCTTGCGTGCTGTCTTTTTGTGCAAAATATTTTGCATTAATTGAGAAAAAGAATCGATTTACTCGCCTAAAGTTAAGTAGGCACAGCCAGTTGTTTTTTGTAAAGATGAGAGAGTGTTACTGTAGGTCATCTTTTTTATTCCATTTTTCAGCTATTTATTGCTTAAAACATTCATTTTTACCTCTAAACTTAAGTTTGAAGGCAGCTAAAACTCAATTTACAGACCTGTGCACGGTCTGGAAATTTGCCCCCCCGTTTTATTGGAGGATTTGCCCCCTCCCGTTTTATTGCCCCCCACCCCCCGCCCAAAAATGAAAAAATACACGAAAAGTATGGCGCGATGTTTGACCTATGATGACGCCATCATCGCGATTTTTTTTGCAGTTTTTAGCTTATTTCAATGTATTTTAAGCCATTTTAGACCTATTTTTACCTTATTTTCGCTTTTTTGTCCCTTTTTTCCCTTTTCCCTTCTTTTTTTCTCTTTTTTTTTCTTTCCCCCCTGCTTGCCCCCCCCCCGTTTCAAAAAAGTTGCCCCCCGTGCCCCCTCCATTTTGGAATTGCCGCCCCCCCGTTTTAACCCCGGGGGGGGGGCAGTGCACAGGTCTGTTATTATATTTTCAATCTTAACGTAATATTTTAGCAAGAATAGTGCCGTAAATTATTAAAATAATCATATTACAATTACAGACCTTGCACGGTCTGAAAATAATCCTGCGCCATATTAGTGACTGTGCTCCCCGTTTTATTGCCCCTCTCCCCGCAAAAATTGAAGAGGTAGGTACTAAAAATTATTTGCGGCATTTTTGACTAATTTTACAGTTTTTTTTTGCTTATTTTAACAGGTTTTAAGCAATTTTATACCTATATTTTTGTTAGATTTTGTTTTTTTTTGTTTTTTCTCCCTTGCTTCTGCTTGCCTTCGTTTTTTCTCCCCTCCCGTTTTAAAAAAGTTACAACCCGTGCCCCCTCCTATTTGGGAATTGCCTTCTCAATAAAACCCCTGGCGGACAGTGCAAAAGTCTGATAATAATAAATTAGAACCATATATGGGCACGGGAGTTAGGGGGAGGGGTTAACCTTCAAAATTCTTAGATGGGAATTTAACCCCCCCCCCCTACTTAGAAGTGGGGGGGGGGAGAAAAAGTTAACCCCCAATTTTGGAGAAATGAAGAAAAAAAAATGTCCAAAATGACTGCTAACTGTCTCCAAACCTAAGTTTTGTGGTCAAAATGAGTATTTTGAGTAATAAAGAGCTCAAATATGCAAAAAAACGATATGGTAAATGCGTTTCTCGGATTTTAACTCCCCCCCCCCTAAATCGTGGTTTAATTCCCCCCACTCCGGGCCAACTTGTCCATGTATGATTACAACGATATTAAACAATTATTTTTTACTTTAGCAATATGTTCCAGCCATCGCCCTAGTGATATGAATACCATTAACATCGGTGGGACGTCAAAAAAAGTTTTCGGGCTTTCTGACCATCCCATCACAGCCGCCACAAACAGAACTATCACAGAATAAACATAACTAAAAATTAATTCTAACTTAATTAATTAATAATAATCGATAATAACTTAATTAATAATTTAATGACTAAAAATGTTCTAAACCAGTGACGCGCTTTCTAATCAACAAATCTTTTTCTGCCATGAACAACCTTCAAAAAAAATTTCCCATAATAGTGTGTTAATTCCCCACAAAATTATTTGAATAAAAATGCTTTTGCAACTAAAATTTGTTTCAAAAACTTAGTTTTAATCTTGAAAACATTAAAAATGGTTTAATTGTTTCCTAAGCCTAAGCAAAGCTTTAAAATCAAGCTAAACTTTATTATGGTAAATTTTATTTTGTATTTTCTAAATGTTAAAATTAAAAAAAAATATTGCAAACGCATATTTATCGAGAATTTGAACTGTTTATAAGTATTGTGGCCTATGGGAAGATTGTCCATGGGGTTTTTATATAAATCCAGATTTTCGCTTAATGGAAAATTCTTTCTCTAGTTTTACTGCAAAGTTTTATTTCCGAAGATGATGTAAACAAGTTTAATGTTTTTTAAAAGGCCTTGGTTGTTTTCGCTTCAAATTTGGTGGTCGCAGCTAGCTCAACTCAAAGGGTTTATTTTTGTTTCCACTTTGAGTCGTCACATAATCAAGAGTTTCCTAATTCAAGCTCTAGTTTAATACTGTAGTAATACTTAGGTAAAGAATAATACAAGTTATATTAGTTTTTGTAACATTCTATTACCTTATAGTTGTAGCCAGAACGATTAGTACATCCATGTTTGTCGACCGATGCTTGAAAGCTTTCCAAGATTGCACATAAAAATATCGACCACCAAAAAACTAAAATTAAAATTAATTATTAATAAAAATTATAAAAAAGCAAAAAGCTTAATTTTAAAATTTAACACGTTTCAACTTAATTTCCACCGCTTATAGGCACCTTGCACTGGAACTCGGTTTATACATGAAGTATGCAATATACATAAGTGTCACCATAATGGATAATTACTTATTTTCTACTTATTTTTCGTAGTATGCAGATCAACCGATCGAAAGGGTCCGAAATTTTGATCGGTTGATCTGCATACTACGAAAGATAAGTAGGAGATACGGTAATCATCCATTATGGTGACACTTATCACTTATGTATATTGCATACTTCATGTATAAACCGAGTTCCACTGCAAGGTGCCTATATTTCTCTTGACAGTAAAAACAAGTGTGAAATAGGCCCAAAAGTACGAATACTTAAAATGAGTATTTCGTTTTTTCGATTAGAAACCAAATTTGACCTAATAATATTCTATTGTATAGAATATTTTCACCTAGAATTTTTTCAGCAAAAAAAACCAATTACGATCATATCCAAAACCTCCAGGGTAAGTTTTTGTATGATACGAACCGTTGAGACGAGAAAAACTATTTTAAAATTTTTAGCTAGCTGATCTTTAAGTATTCACAATTATTGTTAATACTTAAAGATCAGCTAGCTAAACTACTACAAAAATTTTATTGTATACGATTGTTCCACTCAAAAATAAGTAACTCGTTCTAAAATATTTAAAAAATAGTTTTTTTATCCAGAAAGAAGAAACAATTATTTACAAAGTAAAAAAAAAACACATTTATTACCTGTACAGGGGTGCAAAGCAAAAATAAGAGCAGATTGTCCAGACTAACACCCTTAAATACTTCAATTTGATTTTCAGGTTTCATGTGTGTTTTTTTGATCCAATGGAAATAAATCATTATTATCATAACTGGCACACCGAATACTAGCGATATAAAAAATGAATTTCGCCACCTAGAACGTTTATATTGAATTATAATACAATTTTTGAAGCCTTTTTAAGAGGATTGATATAAAAAATCAACTAAAACAGAAAATTGTGAGGCTCAAGAAGACTGTCCAATCTCTCCGGAGGCTTAACGGGGAACAGGGGGGGAGAAGGGGCACGGGGCAAAGTTTTCTCAAACCGGACATACTTGAAAAAGAGGCCAAAAAGAAAAAAAACACAAAAAAATAAATTTTAGATCAAAACGGCAAATATTTAATTTTTTTCTATTTTTAAGGAAGTGGAAAGCACCAAAATAGGTCGGGTCGGGGCATAACCACAATTAAACATGGAAGACTGGGAGAAGCATTGCCGGCCCGTGCACAGGTCTGGAAAGGTCCGGCCGGACCCTGCACCCTTCCCCTTCCACTAAAGCTAAACAATTTCAAAACTTTAGGCGGACAACCTCTCGGATTTTGGTGGGAGTATACCAGACCCAAGGGCGTAGCCAGGAAGGGAGTTTGTTTTTTAACCGTTTTTTTATATCAGTAATTTAAGTACTTTTAGGTTTAATATGGAGTTCTATATACTAAAACAGCCTATTTAGGCCCAAAAAGTATATATAAAACTGTTTTTTTTTACTAAAAATCCGTGTTTTGACAGTAAATAAAAAATTACTTGTAATTAGATTGGGAGGGGTGAGGAGAGTCGGTTTCATTAGGGGCGTGTCAGGCTGGACCGCTCTCGAGCTTTGGGGGGGGGAGAGGAGGTAGGCCATACATGGGCACGGAGGGGAGATGGGTTGGGGTTAAACCACCCTCAATTTTGGAAACATGCTGAAGAAAGTCTGTAAATTGAGTTTTAGCTGCCTTCAAACTTAAGTTTAGAGGTAAAAATGAATGTTTTAAGCAATAAATAGCTGAAAAATGGAATAAAAAAGATGACCTACAGTAACACTCTTCTCTCCATCTTTACAAGAAAACAACTACCGCCCAAATGTGACCATACAAAACCAACTTTTACCGCTCAACAAAAACCCCAAAATCCTAGGTGTCACTTTCGATCCAAAACTAACCTTCAACAACCACATCACCACCATCAACAACAGGGCATCTAGGCGCAATAGCATCCTCAAAGCCCTAGCTGGGAATGGGACCAACTGGGGACAACAAAAAGAAACAATAGTAGCCTCATACAAAGCTATAGGGCGACCCATCCTCAACTACGGAACACCAATATGGTCACCAAACCTTTCAAAATCCCATTACCAGAAACTCCAATCAACACAAAACTCAGCCCTCAGGATAGCAACTGGTTGCCACAAAATGGCCTTACTAGATCATCTTCATCAAGAAACTAAAGTACTACCAATTGAAAACACACATCTCTCCTTGCAACACAATTTCTTGCCAAGACTATGCAACAGACTCACCCATCCAACAAAATCACAGCAAACAAATCTAGGCCAAGAGAAATGAAACACACCCTCCAATCAAAATATGGCCCCATAGCAGAAAATTTCTTCAACCCAACTCTCACCGAAAAAGCCATCCGGACTAACATTCACACCTATTTTGTAAAAGAATCTCTATCTCAACTTCAACCCAATCCTCTACTCAAAAGCAAACCCCATGAAATACACCAAAGCGAACAACACCTTCCAAGAAAATTAAGAACACTTCTGTCACAACTAAAATCCGGATTTTGTCATCATCTAAATTCATACAAATCAAGAATAAACCCACTAATCAAAAATGAATGCCCAAAATGCCGACAGAAACCTCACGATGTCCACCACCTTTTCAACTGCACCAAAAATCCTACCACTTTAAAAGTAGAAGACCTATGGTATGGTTTCAACCCGCAAGGGCAGCAGCATTTTTGGAAGAAATAACCTGAGAATACTGGCTATGCTAAATAGCTAACTAACCTAAAATTATCGGTTTTTACCTATTTTTCCTTTGAAAACGATATGGATAAAATGCATCCCAGAAAAAAAAACGATATCGGTAAAAGCGTTTCTCGGATTTTAACCCCCCTTCCACTAATTCGGGGTTTAACCCCCTCCACCCCGGAACAACTTGCCCATGTATGAGGGGGCCCTAGATTTTTTCTAGAGGAGTCCAAAATTTTGGTTCAGTGAGGGGAGGGTGGACCCCTCTGCCCCCCCCCCCTCCTGAAAAACACATATAGCCCACGCACACCCACAAATATTTGGAGGATCCCAAACACCCCCGCCCTTAAAATTTAGGGGTTCTTTTGGTACTAACATTAAAAAAATAAGGTATTTGGGGGATACCTACCCCCAAATTTGAAAATAGTACACTTAACAATATCCCAGAGGCTGCCCACCTATAAGCAAAAAATCTAGTGTTTTCTTTTAATTTTTGGACAGCCTTAACACCTATTGGGTAATAATGTTCATTTTTAGGTTACTGTTTTAATCGAACTATGTTTATTTTAAAAGGTTTTATAATATTAATGTAATACAAAAAACTTGAAAAATACTACAAAATATAAACAAAGAAACAAACCATTAATTTGTTTTATTCCGGTATAATATGCGAGCCAAATCGAAAAATAGTCTATATTTTAGAATGAAAAGGAGCGTTTAAAAATGAAAACCTTTTAGCAAGAGTGTGTCGCTGGATATTATTAATTATCCTCGCACTTGTTTTTAATAGTAGCCGTTTAATGTATATAAGCAAAACTAAAACTTTAGTAAAATACCACTTACTTTTTTATTTCTTCTCGATGATCTAAGGCACCAATTGATTTTTCTCGAGACACCAAAGAACATCCAAATCCTAACTCCTGAAATTGAAAAAAAATAAATAAAACGTTTCCATGTTACCGGGTTTGTTTCTTGCCAATAATGTCTTCATCATAAAACAAAATGTTTGTCAATGTTAATAAATCAAACAGTTTGTCAAATTAAAGCTTAAACAGTTTGTGTGGAGTCAAACTTTTTGTCTTCGGTTTTGACGATTTTTAGTAAAAACCTTACCCCTGCCCCAAATAACCCACAATTTTTTTTTGTCAAAATATCAGTTATATGTATGACCATAGATGAACACGGTCAAAAAGCTAGGGGAGGTGTTTACCCCGGGTAGATGAAATTTCAACATCTTGGGAGGGTCCTACCTAGTTAGTTAGCAGAGATATTTAGATGAAAAACATTTTGTGGGCTATTGGGGGCAGGGAATCTGCTACTTTTTAGTCCCGCTTCGTTTGAGTCCCGGAAAAAAATCACTGCGAGCTTCGTTTCAGTCCCGCTTCGTTTTAGTCCCGCTTCGTTTCAGTCCCACTTCGTTTTAGTCCCGCTTCGTTTTAGTCCCGCCTCGTTTTAGTCCCGCTTCGTTTTAGTCCCGCTTCGTTTTAGTCCTGGCGGAAAATACATTTATCAACTTGTATCATTTTCTTGCGTGCTGTCTTTTTGTGCAAAATATTTGCATTAATTAAAAAAATCGATTTACTCGCCTAAAGTTCAGTAGGCACAGCCAGTTGTTTTTTGTTTTCTTAATCCCCGGATGCAATTTATTACGTAACACGTGTGTAATAAATATTTAGCGTATGTTCAAAAAGAAGGCTTTTGAATTAAATTTAATTAATGTGCCCAAAAAAAGATTATAAAAAGCTTCTTGTTTTTATTTGTGCATAGAAATTTAGGGCATTATAGTAGTCCAGACGAAGACCTGTGCACTGCCCCCCTGGGTTTAAACGGGGGGGCATGTCCGAAAGGGGGGGCAGGGGGGGCAACTTTTTTTGAAACGGGGTGGCAATAAAACGGGGGGGGGGCAAGCAGAGGGAAATAAAAAAAAAAAGAAAAAAAAAGAGGAAAAGGAGGAAAAAGAGAAAAAAGGGACAAAAAAAGCAAAAATAAGGTAAAAATAGGTTTAAAATGGCTTAAAATACATTGAAATAGGCTAAAAATAAAAAAAAATTCGCTATGGTTGCGTCATCATAGGTCAAAAATGGCGTCATAATTTTAAGGTAATTTTTCATTTTTTTGGCGGGGGGGGGGGCAATAAAACGGGGGGGGGGCAAATCCTCCAATAAAACGGGGGGGCGTTTCCAGACCGTGCACAAGTCTGGTAGTCCATTTATATTCCATTTATATAGTTCCATTTATAGTAGTCCATTTAGGGCGTTATAGAAATTTGATTTGTGACAGTGTTCCTTTAATTACAGTAAACTAAACGGGTTAAAAAACTAAAAATAGTTTAAATAAATGAAAAAATCCTAAAATTCTTAAATCAATGCAAAATGAATCAAATAAGCTTAGAAAATTGTAGTACAAAGGTCTTTGTATAAAACCAAATATTGCGGCAAAATGACTTGCGCGGATTTTTCGCCGCGGATTTTTCGCCAAGACTGAAATAAAGCTTGCAGCGTTTTTTCCGGGACTGAAACGAAACAACGTAGCAGGAACTAGTTTATGAACGCATTTTCCGCCAGGACTAAAACGAAGCGGGACTCAAACGAAGCGGGACTAAAACGAAGCAGGACTAAAACGAAGCGGGACTAAAACGAAGCGGGACTAAAACAAAGCGGGACTGAAACGAAGCTCGCAGTGATTTTTTCCGGACTAAAACGAAGCGGACCCGGGGGCAGGGGTAGGGCCTTTACAAAAAATCATCAAAATCTAAGACAAAAAGTTTGACTCTGCTCTGCACCGCACCTTTAATCGTCAAATGCAAGGCTAAACATGTGTTTTATGCCGTACCCAGAAAAAAATTTCAGCCCACGGAACACATTTTTTTAGCCGACACACGTCATAAAACCTTAGGAGTTTTGCATTTCCAAAAGCGACTTTAGAAAAAAAGAATTAGAAAAATATCAGTTCTTGGCCTTAAATAAAAAAGCTTGAAATCTACATAAACATTCGATGTTGATTTTCATGGCGTAGTTAGTTATTTTTTAATGACCAAGTGGTTTGATATCAGATGGTTAACCCAATCCAACTTTTCTTCTTGGGGGAGTAATAAAATATGTTTCTAAAATTTTTTGTCGCCCCTTCATCATGATGGCTATTTCTAATAGTCAGACCTGTGCACTGCCCCCCGGGTTTTATTGGGGGAAAGCAATTTCAAAACGGGGGCAACTTTTTTAAACGGGAGGGTGCAATAAAACGGGGGGAGGGGGGAAACAGGGAAAAAAAGAAAAAAAAAACAACAAAAAGATGGGAAAAAAAGGAGACAAAAAAGGCAAAATGTAAGTATAAATAGGTCTAAAATGGTTTTAAAAGCATTAAAATAGGCTAAAAACTGCAAAAAATTGGCGATGATGGCGTCATAAATAGCGCTATAGTTTTTTAGGTACTTTTTCATATTTGGGCGAGGGGGGAGGGGCAATAAAACGGGGGGGCAATAAAACGGGAAGGAGGCACAGCCACTAACAGACCTGTGCACTGCCCCCCCGGAGTTTAAACGGGTGAGGGAGCAATTCCAGAACGGGGGGCCACGGGGGGCAACTTTTTTGAAAGGGGGGGGCAAGCAGGGGCGAAACCAAAAAAAAGAGAAAATAAGAAAAAAAAAGAGAAAAAAAGAAGGGAAAAGGGAAAAAAGGGACAAAAAAAGCGAAAATAAGGTAAAAATAGGTCTGAAATTGCTTAAAATACATTGAAATAGGCTAAAAACTGCAAAAAAATTGCGATGATGGCGTCATCATAGGTCAAAAATGGCGTCATAATTTTAGGGTACTTTTTCATTTTTTGGCGGGTGGGGGGGGGGGCAATAAAACGGGGGGGGGGGGCAAATCCTCCAATAAAACGGGAAGGGGGCATTTCCAGACCGTGCACAGGTATGCTAATAATTACATGTTTATTAAACCCACGTGCTGTGGATTTTTAACAGACACATTCTTTTATAATATTCTAGTTGTCTCAGCATACACATAAGAAGAGCAAGTCAAGCTCCGCTTTGGTTGCTGGTGATAAGAATTAAAAATCTTATCGAGAAACATGTAACATTTTTTATTGCACGGTAAAATATACTATACAACTATCTACATTTTATTCACGTTCTTAGAGAAACAAGACAGAAAGTAAGATACTACTGCGGTATGTTTACTACTTAGGGTTAGAAAGTCATTTTACCTATTCGCTATTTGCGTTTAAAAAGGCTTACTTCTATCAGTTTAATTACGTCTCTCGGGCCGAGGTATGAAGGGTCAAATTCAACTCGAGCTTTGCTGGTGGTGAGAGACACGGTGGCGGACAGGACGCCGCGGCGCTGCCCCAATTTGGACTCGATCTTATTTACACACGAGGCGCACGTCATACCTGTAATCTAAAATATAAATTTAATTTAGAGTGGTAAAGGCTGACTTAAATTCGACCAGCCTTAATTTTAGCCACCGGCGGTTATTTTTATCGTAAATCGTAGTGTCACCTACCTAAGTATACGCCAGTTTTCGCTTCATAAATTTATTTGCATAGGACAAATATAACAACTGGTGGTAGGATCATTGCCGAAAATACCAAAGCTGAATCGAAGAATCGGATTGAATATGCGGAAAATTTTTTAGTCCTTTTATAACGCTTAAAAATTTTTCTCCGGGAGGCGAATTTGGGGGAGGGGTGTCCTCGGGTACCCAAAATTTAAGGGGGGATGTCAGCAAAATCCGAAATTTGGGGGGTATAACCCCCAACCCTCCCCCCTGGCCACCTATGGGGGGTGTCCGGGGTACCCCCAAAATTTAGGGGGGTGTCGGGTATAATCGGGATTTTGGGGGGTATAACCCCCCGACCCTCCCTCCTGTCCACCTATGAGTGGACCCCACTCTACCCCCCCATGCTCATGTATGTCCTCCCTTCCCCCTGCCAACTAATTTAAAAGTATAATTGTTCTGTTTACTGTCAAAAACACGATTTTTTGTAAAAAAAACTCTGTTTACATACTCTTTTTAGACCTAAATAGGCTTTTTTCGAAAATAAAATTCAATATAAGATCTAAAAACACAACACAAATTACTAATTAAAAAATTTTTTTAAATCGTATCCTTGGAACCCCCCTAAATTTGAAATCTCGCACCCCGGGTCTACTCTCCCCCCCCCTAAAATGCCAGGGGGGGTGCGGACCACCCCTCCAAAAAAAATTTTTTTTGGCCTTCCACCTGGGGGTGAACCCCCTCCCAGCTAACCTGACCGAAAACACCTATCGGTCGATCCCTAGTTTAAATTATAGAAGTCACAAAATCGCAAGCACTACCAGCTAAAAGTATAAACAGTCCAGCCATACAGGCTACATGTGAAAAAAGTTGTGTCAAAGGGTATTTACGGCTAATGAGGTTTAAGAAGACATGGAGGGGTGAATTGAACCCGCCCCCGGCCCCTAGCTAGCGTACTTACCCCAACAAAACTATTTATAACTACGTCGTCAGCAAATATACAATATTTGGAAGTATTTCATGCAAACTTTTTAACATTGTATTCACTTAACACTCTATTTTTAGCGTTGTTATTACTGGAACTCCCAAAATTTTAAAGGGGTGCCTCAGATACCCTTAATTTTACAAGGCTTCTAAAAATTTTTCGGAGGTACAACTTTTTGAGCCACCTAGTGACATAACCATGCCCGTTCAAAAATCAACAAAATCCTCGAACAAAAAAATCAGCAAGCTTACAAGCAGTTCTATTTTTCCACAGCCTTCGCTCGGCGTATCCAAGACTTCGGCGCCATAGCCCAGATCTTTGATACGATTGGCTATTTGGTTGGGTAAAATTACGGCGGGATCGTATTCTATATCCCCCTTTCCGGCCATTAAAGCAACCATCACGTTTTCAACTCCTAAAATAAAATATAAAAAGATAAAGATAATTTTTTAATTGTAGAAGATCTTAAAAAATGTGCCAGAGCTAGAGTGAAAAACCTTACCAAACATTCTAAAATAAGACAGAATAATTTTTTGACAGTAGAAGATCTCCGAAAATGTACCAGAGTGAAAAACCTTCCCAAAAAAACAACTCTATTTTAAGAGTTATGGTGCCAAAAATTTTAAACACTGAATGCGACCGTAAACCGAGTTCAACTATAAATGGACCGGTGTCAAGGGATATTCTTTCCCCCACAAAAATTTCCTCCCGGAAAAACTATCCCGGTATATTATTTTCCCCCGGAAAAACTATCCCGGTATATTCTTTTCCCCTCGGTAAATTCTTTCTTCCGGGGAAAGAATATACCGGGATAGATTTTCCCCCATGCTTTTTAATTTTAAAATCATATCAACTTCGAATTTGTAAATATAATTTTAATAGCTGTACCTTTATTAGCTCAAATACCAATTTTTGTGTAATAAATTCCATTAAAACATGTTTACTCACCATTTTAATTTTGTTTGTAATTTTCTATTTTAGCGTTATAATCAGGGGGAAATTTTTTACCGGTATATTTCCCCCTTCAAAAATTTGCATAAAGTTTATAATATTAATTCAGCGCATTCTTCAAAAACACGTCATTAAATTAAAATGGTTATTTTGTTATCATGATACTTTCATAAACTCATAAAATTATTGAGATAAAACCCATGAACTACCTTAACCATTTTAAACCTTAGTTTTCCTAAGCAACCTAAGCAAAATCTTCAAAATCAAGCTAAAATTTATAACAAACGTATAACAATATAAAAAAAGGGGGAAAGAATATCCCGGTTTTTAAGCGGGATAGTTTTTCCGAGGGAAAAGAATTTACCAAAGGGGAAAGAATTAATCGATGTTTTAGCAGGATAGTTTTTCCGGAGGGAAAAACTATCCCGGCTTTTTACTGGAATAGTCTTTCCGAGGGGAAAAAGAAAGGGGGGAAAGAAATCCCGCGACACCGGGATTAAAATTAAGCTGTTGTTATCTTTTTACATTATTTAGCTGTTTAACCTAAAATAAGCATTATTTTTTGATTGGGACTAATTTAAACAATTATAAATGAAAATGAGGAGAAGACCCATCTCCCTAGCCTGGAAATTCCCCCCAAAAGAAGGTCCCCAAAATTCAGATTCATGGATGAAAAAGGGGGGTACTGTGGGTGCAGACATGTGCACTGCCCCGGGGATTAAAACGGGGGGGGGGGCAGAGGGGGGCAACTTTTTTGAAACGGGGGGGGCAATAAAACGGGGGGGGGGGGCGGGGCGGGGGGAAAGAAAAAAGAGAAAAAAGGAGAAAAAAAGAAGGGAAAGGAAAAAAGGGACAAAAAAAAGCGGAAATAAGGTAAAAATAGGTCTAAAATGGCTTAAAAT
>JASAMX010021985.1:0-17286 GCA_030248175.1 Microlaimidae sp. YZB2_3
ACATTATTATCAGTGGTTACAATTTTAAAATCCTTAAAACTGGGCATATTACTTAAATTACAATTTAATAAGTGATCATAAATAGCTGAGGGTCCCGTGCTCGTTAGCTGTTTTCCTGTCTTGGATGAAACCTGAAGATGTTCCCCGATTCTGGTGCCAAGATGGCGGTATGTTTTGCCATAATACCGTACCAAACAGGTAGGGTAGAACAAATTTTTTGACTGTTTTGTTCAGCGCGCAAAATTTTCAGCGCGCTGAAAAATTATCACGCTGAAAATTAGAAAGTGCCTGAAAGTGTAGACGACACCAGAACGTAACAAAAACGGGACTCTGTCCTTAAAAGGAAAAAAAACTACGAATACGAAACGTAGGCTACACTACAGTATGAAAATTAACCTGTGGTAAATGATTATAGAAAAAATTTGACAATTTATTTCTTAGAGTTAAAGAATAAACGCCTAAATATGGTAAAACTAGAGAAACACACATCTTTTCAGCATTATAAATTAAGGGTTTTGGAGTAGGAGCCGAAACTTTTGCCATGAAAAAATTTATTAGTGTTTGAATATAAAAATATGTATAACCATTTTTTGCCAGAAAGAATTTTAGTAATTTAACCTCCTCCCAAAAACGTGGTAAGCTGCTGGATAACCGATGTGAGCGAAAAAGCAATCCCAATATAAGGCTACGTTTGAAAGAGTCTGGTAAAAACTACTGAAATTGGTGTAAACACCGCTGAAAGTGGGCTTGCGGTAAACCGACGTTGTAAATCCCGTGGAAGATTTTGTAATTAGAATATTCAGAAAGGAAAGAAAATTATTCGATTCATATAAATTCATATGTAAATTCATATGATTCATATTTATTCATATTCATATATATTCATATTCATATTTATTTGATTCATATAAATTCATATGTAAATTCGTATGTAAATTCAGCTGATTTGTGGCAAGAGTTTAAGTAGTCTAGAAAAAGGTTTATATGCGGTTTTTCTTTGAAAAGTAAAAAGCATTTGTCAATGTAGCGTTTGTAAAAAATTGGTTTAAATTCTTGCGGGCAGTTCTTTAACTATGTTTTTTTCGTGAAAACTCATAAAAGGGTTAGCTAAGGTAGGTCCAAATGGGTTGCCCATTGATCTTCCGTCGACTTGCACGTATAATTTTGAGTTGAATAAAAATGCGGAGTTGCTGACTGAAAGTTCTAAAAGTTCTTTTAAATCCGTTTTGTTAGAAAAAGATTGTGGCCAAAAATTCGTTTGAAAAAGGCTGTCGATGCATATGTTAATGGTTTCTTGGTTTCTTGCGGAATGTTGGAAGTTGGAATTTTTTACGTCAAAGCTGGCCATGGTGTATTTTTCTGGCGAGTCAATGCGATAACCGTTGATGTCTTGCGCGAAGTTGAAAAAATCAGAAATAGTAAAGTCATTTGTTATTATTGGTGCTAAGATCGGTACTAAAAATTTTGAGATTATGTAGGTCGTTGTGCCAATCGCAGATAAGATGGGTCGCAAAGGGTATTTTGTGGACTTTTGTGAGTCCGTACATGCGGCCGGGTTGGGAACCAGTGGGTGCTAATTTTTCATAAAGTTCAGACGAAATACAATTTCGATTTTTTTAATTCTTTAGACTATTTGGAACGCGTTCTTCTTGATTAAGGATTAGATTGAATCGTTTATCTATGTTTCCGTTATTCTGTAGATTTATTTCATTAAACTTGGACGGATCAGCAAGATATTTAGCATTTTTTGATTGTAAGTGTTTTTGTCCAAAATTACAACGCAGTTGCCCTTATCTGTTGATTGGATGATAATATTTTTATTAGCTAAAAGTCTTTGAGACCGTGGATTTCTGCGCGTGAAAGAAGACTGTTAATTGGATTTTCTTGATAGCCGAAAAAAGACGAAAGTGCCGATTGTTGAATGGTGGACCTTAAAAGTTCTTTATTCCTATTGTAAATAGGGAGTTTCGAAATTTTCCTGTATAAAATTTCAAAAGGTAGAAGATAGTCCGCGTATTTTAGACGTTGTGGTGGGAGTGAATAATCTAAGCCTTTGCATAATGCTCTTTCTTGGGCGGCTGTAAGACTAATTGACGATAGGTTTTTAATGACTTTTTTTGGATCATGACTTTTTTCAAGCTGGGATTGTTGAAGATTTAGAAACTTTCTTTTTTGAATATTTTCGAAATTCGTGAGTTTTTTCCTTGTGGTGGTTGAGATGTATCCCGTTAGATGAGCAAAAGTAATGGTTCCGACAGAGTTTTTAAGAATTTCGAGAGTTTGTGCTAATTGGGTTTCTAAATTTCGAATAATTGAAATTTTTTCTTTAATCTCCTCATTAAGAAACTTTTTTTGACAAAAAAATGTATTTGATCGAAGTAAACGGGAATTGGCCAGACGAAAATTAAGAAAGCGAGGAAGGAGGTCACTACAGTTGTCGCTACAGTTCTTAAGAAATTCCAAGTCAAGTTTAGCTTTTTGTAAACGGGTGTAAAGGGGTTCAGTTTGCCGAAACTGACGTAAAACGAATGTCCCCAAACCTTCTTCTGATTAAAAACTGCTATTGATTGTCCTTGGGGAAATAATGGCTCTTAAAATGTAGCTTCAATTTTAAACGAAGGAAAAATTGGTTTTACCCAATTTTAAAATATTTTTGTTTACTGTTTAACCTTGTTTCAGTTATCTTGTTAATTACTTTTTTTCCTCTCTTTAAAACGTTTGATCCACCATCTTTTAGCTTTTTTATATTTATTTTTGTTACTGTACAATTCTATATTTATTCTTGTCATGTTTATAAATTTTTGGAATTTTAGATCTTACTGATGATGACAAACTGTAGTTTGTCGAAACATTTAAATGAGTTCAATAAAGACATTATCCTTCATTTTCATCTGCATTTTAAGTTAATGAATTTTTTAACATTAATGTTATTATGTTATTGGATGATTTTTTGCCCAAATGATTTTACAACCAAAATTATAAATTGTAAATTTCAATTAAAATAGTATTTTTTAAGTATGTAGTCTTTATGAACAATTAACACCCAACTGGTTTTAAATGTTATGTGTAAAGTTTTATAACCTTTTATTCTTCCTTTTTAATAAACTTTTTTTGTAAATTCCTTTTTTATGTTTTACTAAAAGTAATGGGTTTTCCATAGAGATCTTGTCTATAAACGTTATCTTTTTCAAGAAAAGAAGAATGGCTTTGTCGTGATTGTCAACTTTTAAATAGAATTTTATTTTTTTTTAGGTTTTGCAATAAGATGCAACTCTCTAAACGGTCAAGGGAGTGGTTTGAAAGCTCTTTTTGAAGATAATTCTTGTTATGTTTATCATGACTCGACAAACAATTACCTTGATGCTCTTGCTTATTGTCAAGAAAATGTTGTGTTCATAATTTTACGCTAATAGAATAGGAAACATTACAACTAAAACATTCTTGCAGCTTACTAATAACAAAATCTACTTTATGTTTTTTAAGCATAAGCATAAGTTGTTTTAATAGCAAATTGTAAAATGCAATTTAAAATGTTTTTTACAAATCTGTAGCACACTTCTGCATGCATACACGCTTTAACGCACAAACACATGCAGGCACACATTCTGCACCCTGAAAACCTAATGACCTCTTTAATAAACTCGTGCTACATACTTACCTTCTTTACCATGTGGAATTTTATTCTTTTCTTTTACTGACTAATGTTATTTACATAGTTGATATTTTTACAGTAGTTGATATTTGTTGACGCGTCAGGAAATTTTAATCCTTAATTTGAATTTAAAAATAAAGATTTTTTATTAATTTTTTTAGTAATTTTTAAAGTTTAAGTCGTTGTTCCATATTTAATTTAGTATAACATCAAAAATATATAATAAAGGAAATGAGACACTTAGAACACACTGCTTGTAAAAAAAGGTCCCATATAAATGGGACCGTTTTTTACAAGCAGTTTGTTCTAAGTGTCTCATTTTTCCCCTTATATATTTTTGGTAACATTACAATTTTAAAAAGTTTAGAAAATTTTTTCATAATCTTTGTGATAGTTTTTTTTTTCAAATTTAATTTCATCGAAATCTATGAAAACATTAATATATAATCGGTAATATAGGAAAAAATATATAACAAAATACTAAACAAAAAATATCTGACTTAATATATTGCTAGCACATTTACTACCTTAACTCAGGCGTGTGTTTGAATGTAAACAAGCTCCTGATTCAATATTTTTTTGTTACAAATTTAAAGACACATTTTACAAACTTCAATGCTTCACAAATGCCACTATGCATGTATACCACTGTATGAATACAATCAGAAATATGTAATTAATTATTAATTTTTACAACAAGATAACCGCAAAATACAGCTTAGGAGGCAACAAAAATTAGTTTGTTGTTTTTTAAACGTAAGTCTATTTTTACAAAAAAAAAACATAGGAGACAATCTAAGGTCATTTAGTGTAAATTTAATGAACAAATTGAAGAATATTATGGGAAATGCAGTAAAAGGTCATTTAGCAGTTTTTACTGGATTGGAACAATATAAATCAATAAGAGCTAAATTTATTCCTCTTTCTGTTCCCAATTATGTAAGATGTTTGCTTATTCTTTGGAGCTTAAACTCAATTTCTATACTGAGCGGCAATGACACCGGTGGGAATGCCACCGCCACCGGTGGTAATGCCACCGGTGGCATTGCGACCGCTAGGTTCACACTGGGATGGCATTGCCACCGCAGGAGACGTAATGCCAACATTTTGTTAGCGTGTAGAGCCAAGTATTGGTAGTTAGTACATACTTTTTTACTTTATGATTCCGAATATATTGAAATATATTCACAGTTGTATTGCCTTGTACTTTGAAAAAAGCATAAAAATAATGTTAAATGCTAAACAGGCAGGCATATCTCGTCGTTCAAGAAATCACACTGCAAGATCATAGCTCTTCATGACTATTTTCCGATGCTTTCCAATTTGCATTATTTATCGTAGAAAGTGAAAGGCTGGTTCATACTTATGACAAAACGTCCTCCGGACAAAGTCCAAATGACAATTTTAGAATAAGCAAAACGTCCTTTGGACAAGCTACAAAACGTCGTTTGGACTTTTTCCTTTGGACGAAGTTTTGAAGACTACTTTGAATTTGTCCTTTGACAAAAAAGACAAAAAAAGTATGTGTCTAAGTCGAACATGTTGTCCTTTGGAATTTGTCCTTTGGACTTTGTCCAAAGGACGTTTTGTCATAAGTATTAACCAGCCTTTTAAAGATTTGCTTTTAATTAAACATAAATGATTTTTTGTTTTTCAGATTGTTTAATAACCCTGTGTCCGCCCATAAAATATTTTCCAATTCTAAACCAAGTCCGTGCATTGAATTATATTGAAAGTGCAGCAAAAATTTGCAAATTTTTAATAAATGCATAAAAATTGCAAATTCCTATTCAATTCAAGCACTTTCTCATACTATGTACATAGCGTGTGTTCTAAAATTCGTAAAAAAACTACTTAAAATTTATTTTTCTCCATAAAAAATCATTGGTTTTTTTTAATAGTAAGTTTTTCAATTAAAGGTGCGCTATGCTAAATCATGGTGGTTTTTTTTCGCTTGGTTTTTGTTATAAATCGATGCGTCAGGTTTTGCTGAGTAAAAAATCGGTAACATTGTATACCAAAAAAATTTAATTCTCGGCGGTTTTCTAAATATTATCGCTACAAAAATTATTCCATCTGAAATTTTAGCCGCTCAGTTAGCCAAACAACAGTAAACATGCAAGCCTGATGAGAGATTAAAAAAACCCTGCCAATATCAAACTGAACTCAAAATACATCAAATCGTTTATTCAACAAATAAACATTATAACTGCAATATAAAGGACATACCCAGCATAACGAAATTTTGGGTCTGTGTTCCCGCAACAAAATCAGGAATTTTCGTTACTGAAATAAAAAAATAATTTTTACCCAATTTTAAGAAGCACCATAGATTTTACAACAATATTAAAACATTTTCAGGAATTTTTTGTTATTTTTTTGCCATTGCTTAAAGCTATCTGTCGCTTTACTAAGACTTTTCATATGTAATTTTTTTTTTGGTTAAATGAGAAAAAACAAATACTCTCGAATGCTTTAATTTAACGCAAAATTACTGCTAAAACCTGTTTTTAGATTCTCTTTTTATTATTTGTAGTACTTCCAGTTTGAAAAATATTAGAATAAAATGCATTTAATCTGAGAAAAACTTTATTTCATGTTAAGACCGCGGACCCAATTTTTGTTATGCTAGGTAGGTTCCATAAATAATAAGATACAAAAATTAGTATAATTAAAAATTTTGTATCTTTTCAGTAAGTCAAAATTTGCATATAAAAGATCTTAAATACATCTTAAATTTTACACGAAGTAATGCGTTTGCAAAAATCCAACTAAAGCAAAAAAAAACAAAAACGATTTGAAGCAAATAAATGATTTGATGTATTTTGAGTTCAGTTCAATATTGGCAGGTGTTTTTTTACTCTTTATCGGGCGTACATATTACTCATTTGGCTGCTTGAGCGGTACAAAAAAATCAATGGAATAATGAAGCGATAATATCTAGACAACCGCTGAAAATTAATTTTTTTTTGTAATACAATTTTTACCAGTGAAAACTGTATGTATCAATTGATACCAAAAACCGAAAGCGAAAAAAAATACACTATGATAATAGTATACTGCACCTTTAGAGGTGCCGTATACAAATCATCGTGTATTTTTTTGCATTAAGATCACGGCTGTGTTTGGTAAAAAAAACTAGAAATTATCCGAAATAACCAAACGACATTGAGCAACGTGCAAAAATTAATTTTTGGTAATACAATTTTTCCTGTCAAACTGATGCATCGATTTGAAAAAATCAAAATCCAAAAACGAAACAAAAAAATGCGCCTTGATTTTCATACCACACCTTTAAACAAAACTATTTTTTTTTTCATTTTTTATGCAATATAATATGCGTGTTTTTTTGTTAAAACCGTCAAAGACCTCTCCATTCCACCCTTTTTTCAAAAAAATGTGTGTTCCCACGCGTTTTTGAGCGACACCAGAGGACGGACATGTGGACTTTGAATATAACAGCGGTGGAGAGACGCCACCTCGCGGTGGCATTGCCACCCCAGCGCAAACACGTCCTACATTTAACGTTGGAAACAACACGGGCGGCAATGCCACCGGCAAATGGGCATTTCCACCTCACAGAATGAAACCGGGCTTAAAAAGTTCCATCTTAATTTTTCTTAACATGAACAAAAACTTATGCATTAAGCGCTGCAAATCTTACACCAAATTCGTTTATTTCCTGTTTTGTGCATGTCCGTCCGAATTTAAAATAAATACTTTATCTTAATTGCACAAAACAATTTTATCAGTGCATGTATTTCTTGCATATCGTCGTTACCACGATGCGAAATGAGTCACAATTCCGTAACAAAATATATGTGACTGTTACCCATTTTAAAATTAAATCAGGGACCCTTATATTTTACAAGAATCTGAGTCACATTCATGTGTATTTCATAAAAAGGCTGTGGCTCATTTTGCGTAGAAAACGACGATATACTTTTTAATCAGTATTTTAAAATAATAAAAAAATGTACAGTACGGAGCAGCAACGGATGCACCTACTAATGTAAATCGCCACAATCTAGTCTTGACTACTTATCATGGGTGGCGGCGCATGGAGCGCCACTGCGGGGGGCGATTTAGGCCCGTGGCGCCGTGCCAACCATAATTAGAGAACGTGGGTAAATTTTGAAATTTCAGAACCTTCTTCTTCTTCTTCTTCTTCTTCTTCTTCTTCTTCTTCTTCTTCTTCTTCTTCTTATTATTCCAACGCTCCATTAAAACGATATTCTCATTGTTACTTGATTGATCAAAACTAAACATGGGCTCATTAGAAAAGAAGTAAGGAATTACGCAAAACTTCTTAGGAAGCACTTTTTTCATTTAGGTCCTTGTTATCGATTTATTGATCAAATAAAAAAAATTGAAAAATAGACAAATAAAAACTCTCCAACCGCACAACAACAGCCTTTTGGCAACAATAAGGATTGTACAGAGCAGACAACCAACATCCCCCAGGTAAAAGCCGCAATAAAAATAACAGACCGGTTTTAATTGGTGGCAGAAACGGCGCCAGTTCCCAGCGCCATCTGCTTCAACCGCGCGGAAAACGGCAAAAACAGCAGAGTACTTTTTTTAATTCTTGCATTACTGATGACAAAATTAATTCAAAGTTTTATTTATTAAAAAATAAATACGGGAGCGCCACGCGCCGGTCACCGGTGGTGCGGGGTGCCAACTGCAATTTAACCCACGGCACCGCGCGGTTGAAGCAGATCCGCGCGGTTGAAGCAGATGGCGCTGGGAACTGGCGCTGTTTCTGCCACGAATTAAAACCGGTCTGCTATTTTTGTGCGGTTTTTATGAGGGGATGTTGGTTGTCTGCTCTGTACAATCCTTATTGTTGCCAAAAGCCTGTTTGGTTGTGCGGTTGGGAGTTTTTATTTGTCTATTTTTCAATTTTTTATTTTGATCAATAAATCGATAACAAGGACCTAAATGAAAAAAGTGCTTCCTAAGAAAGTTGCGCTAAATTTCCTTCTTCTTTCTCAATGAGCCCATGTTTAGTTTTGATCAATCAGTAACGAATGAGGAATATCGTTTTTAAGAATGGAGCGTTGGAATAATAAGAAGAAGAAGAAGAAGAAGAAGAAGAAGAAGAAGAAGAAGAAGAAGAAGAAGAAGAAGGTTCTGAATTTCAAAATTTACCCACGTTCTCTAATTATGGTTGGCGCGGCGCCACGGGGCTAAATCGCCCCGTGGCGCTCCCGCGCCACCCATGATAAGGTGTAGAGACTAACTATAGCAGTACATTAGTAGGTGCGTTGCTGCTACGTTGTATTATTTTATTATTTTAAAATACTGATTAAAAAGTATATCGTCGTTACTACGCAAAATGAGCCACAGCCTTTATGAAATACACGTGAATGTGACTCATTCTGTAAATATAAGGGTCCTGATTTAAATTTAAAATGGGTAACAGTCACATATATTTTTGTACGAATTGTGACTCATTTCGCCGTGGTAACGACGATATGCAAGAAATACGTGCACTGATAAAATTGTTTTGTGCAATTAAGATAAGTAGTTATTTTAGATTTAGACGACATGCACAAAACAGAAAATAAACAAATTTGGTGTAAATTTGCACGCTTAATGCATAAGTTTTTGTTCATGTTAAGAAAAATTAATGGAACTCTTAAGCCCGGTTCACACTGAGGTGGAAATGCCACCTTGCGGTGGCATTGCCACCGCTGTTGTTTCCAACGTTAAATGTAGGACGTGTTTACACTGGGGTGGCAATGCCACCGCGAGGTGGCAGACCCACCGCTGTTATATTCGATCCACATCTCCGTCATCGGTGGCAGCTCGTTCAAAAAAAAAAACGCGTGGGAACACGCGTTTTTTTAAAAAAGATCAATGAAGAGTATAACGGTTTTAACAAAAAAACACGTGTCATTGCATAAAAAATGAAAAAAAATAGTTTGGTTTAAAGGTGTGGTATACGAAATCAAGGCGCATTTTGTTTCGTTTGGATTTTGGTATCAATCGATGCGTCAGGTTTGACTAAGTAAAAAATTGTATTACAAAAAATTAATTTTTAGCGGTTGTTAAGATATTAGCAAGAATATCGTTTGGTTATTTCAGATAATTTCTTGTTTTTTACCAAACACCAGCCGTGGTGTGTTTTAGTCAGAAAAATACACGATGATTTAGTATACCGCACCTTTAAAGGTGCAGTATACTATATCATAGTGTATTTTTTTCGCTTGGTTTTTGGTATCAATTGATACGTCAGGTTTCACTGAGTAAAAATTGTATTACAAAAAAAATTAATTTTCAGCGGTTGTCTAGATATTATCGCTTCATTATTCCATTGATTTTTTTGCCGCTCAGCCAGCCAAATAACAGTAAATATGTACGCCCGATGAGAGATTAAAAAACACCTGCCAATATTGAACTGAACTCAAAATACATCAAATCATTTATTTGCTTCAAATCGTTTTGTTTGCTTACGTTGGATTTTGCAAACGCATTCCTTCGTGTAAAAATTAAGATGTATTTAAGATATTTTATATGCAAATTTTGCTATGAAAAGATACAAAATTTTTAATTATACTAATTTTTGTATCTTATTATTTATGAACCTACCTAGCATAACAAAAATTGGGTCCGCGGTCTTAACATGAAACAAAGTTTTTCTCAGATTAAATGCATTTTATTCTAATATTTTTCAAACTGGAAGTACTACAAATAATAAAAAATATAAAAACAGGGTTTAGCGGTTTTTTTGCATTAAATTAAAGCATTAGAAAATATTTGTTTTTCTGATTAACCAAAAAAAAATTACATCTGAAAAACCTTAGTAAAGCAACAAATAGCTTTAAGCAATGGCAAAAAAATAACAAAAAATACCTGAAATTGTTTTAATATTGTTGTAAAATCTCTGGTGCTTATTAAAATTGGGTAAAAATTATTTATTTCATAACGAATTCTGATTTTGTGGCGGGACCGCGGACCCAAAATTTCGTTATGCTGGGTAGGTCCATTATATTGCAGTTATAATGTTTATTTTAAATAAACGATTTGATGTATTTTGAGTTCAGTTCAATATTGGCAGGGTTTTTTTAATCTCTCATCGGGCTTGCATATTTACTGTTGTTTGGCTAACTGAGCGGCTAAAAAATCGATGGAATAATGTAGCGATAATATTTAGATAACCGCTGAGAATTAATTTTTTTGGTATACAATTTTTTACTCAGTAAAACCTGACGCATCGATTTATAACAAAAACCAAGCGAAAAAAAACCACCATGATTTAGCATAGCGCACCTTTAATTGAAAAACCTACTATTAAAAAAAACCAATGATTTTTTATGAAAAATAAATTTTAAGTAGTTTTTTTACGAATTTTAAACACACGTATGTACATAGTATGGAAAAGTGCTTGAATTGAATAGGAATTTGCAATTTTTATGCATTTATTAAAGATTTGCAAATTTTTGCTGCGCACTTTCTAATATAATTCAATGCACGGACTTGGGTTAAAATTGGATGTATGACGGACACGGGGTTATTAAACAATCTAAAAACAAAATCATTTATGTTTAATTAAAAGCAAAACTTTAAAAGGCTGGTTCATACTTATGACAAAACGTCCTTTGGACAAAGTCCAAAGGACAAAATCCAAAGGACAACATGTTCAACAACACGTACTTTTTTTTGTCTTTTTTGTCCAAAGGACAAATTCAAAGTAGTATTCAAACTTCGTCCAAAGGAAAAAGTCCAAACGACGTTTTGGCTTGTCCAAAGGACGTTTTGCTTTTCTAAAATTGTCATTTGGACTTTGTCCAGAGGACGTTTTGTCATAAGTATGAACCAGCCTTTAGTTTTTTTCTACGAATACAAATAATCAAATTGAGCGAAAGACATCGGAAAATAGTCATGAAAATATATATGATCTTGCAGTGTGATTTCTTGAACTAAAGCGGGGATATCTTCCTGCTGTTTGAGCCGTTAAAAAAAAGGACGTACCCATCATCTTCATTTTTTATGTCTTTTTCGAAGTACAAGCAATACAAGAATATCAATATCTTCAATATATTCGGAATCATAAAGTAAAAAAGTATGTACTAACTACCAAATTTTCTTGGCTCTACACGCTAACAAAATGATGGCATTACGTCTCCAGCGGTGGCAATGCCACCCCAGTGTGAACCTAGCGGTGGCAATGCCACCGGTGGCATTACCACCGGTGGCGGTAGCATTCCCACCGGTTGCATTGCCACCTCAGTGAAAACCGAGCTTTAAGCTCCAAAGAATAAGCAAACATCTTACATAATTGGGAACAGAAAGAGGAATAAATTTAGCTCTTATTGATTTATATTGTTCCAATCCAGTAAAAACTGCTAAATGACCTTTTACTGCATTTCCCATAATATTCTTCAATTTGTTCATTAAATTTACACTAAATGACCTTAAATTGTCTCCTATGTTTTTTTTTTGTAAAAATAGACTAACATTTAAAAAACAACAAACTAATTTTTGTTGCCTCCTAAGCTGTATTTTGCGGTTATCTTGTTGTAAAAATTAATAATTAATTACATATTTCTGATTGTATTCATACAGTGATATACATGCATAGTGGCATTTGTGAAGCATTGAAGTTTGTAAAATGTGTCTTTAAATTTGTAACAAAAAAATATTGATCAGGAGCTTGTTTAGTTCAACACACGCCTGAGTTAAGGTAGTAAATGTGCTAGCAATATATTAAGTCAGATATTTTTTGTTTAGTATTTTGTTATATATTTTTTCCTATATTACCGATTATATATTAATGTTTTCATAGATTTCGATGAAATTAAATTTGAAAAAAAAAACTGCTCAAAAATTATGAAAAAATTTTCTAAACTTTTTAAAATTGTAATGTTACCAAAAATATATAAGGGAAAAATGAGACACTTAGAACAAACTGCTTGTAAAAAACGGTCCCATTTATATGGGACCTTTTTTTACAAGCAGTGTGTTCTAAGTGTCTCATTTTTCCTTTATTATATATTTTTGATGTTACATGTCAATTTGATATGGAACAACAACTAAACTTTAAAAATTACTAAAAAAATTAATAAAAAATCTTTTATTTTTAAATTCAAATTAAGGATTAAAATTTCCTGACGCGTCAACAAATATCAACTACTGTCAAAAATATCAACTATGTAAATAACATTCATCAGATCCAAAAGAGAAAGAATAAAATTCCACATGGTAAAGAAGGTAAGTATGTCACACGAGTTTATTAAAGAGGTCATTAGGTTTTTAGGGTGCAGAATGTGTGCCTGCATGTGTTTGTGCGTTAAAGCGTGTATGCATGCACAAGTGTGCTACAGATTTGTAAAAAACATTTTAAATTGCATTTTACAATTTGCTATTAAATCAACTTTAAAAATAAAATATAGTTAAAAAACAAAAGCTTATGCTTAAAAAACATAAAGTAGATTTTATTATTAGTAAGCTGCAAGAATGTTTTAGTTGCAATATTTCCTATTCTATTAGCGTAAAATTATGAACACAACATTTTCTTGACAATAAGCAAGAGCATCAAAGTAATAACTTGTCGAGTTATTATAAACATAACAAGAATTATCTTCAAAAAGAGCTTTCATACCACTCTCTTGACCGTTTAGAGAGTTACATCTTTCTGCAAAACCTAAAAAAAAAATAAAATTCTATTTAAAAGTTGACAATCACGACAAAGCCATTCTTCTTTTCTTGAAAAAGATAACGTTTATTGACAAGATATCTATGGAAAACCCATTACTTTTAGTAAAACATAAAAAAGGAATTTACAAAAAAAGTTTATAAAAAAGGAAGAATAAAAAGTTATAAAACTTTAAACTTACCATTTAAAACCATTTGGATGTTAATTGTTCATAAAATCTACATACTTAAAAAATACTATTTTAATTGAAATTTACAATTTTTAATTTTGGTTGCAAAATCATTTGAGCAAAAAATCACCCAATAACATAATAACATTAATGTTAAAAAATCCATAAACTTAAAATGTAGATGAAAATGAAGGATAATGTCTTTATTGAACTCATTTAAACGTTTCGACAAACAACAGTTGTCATCATCATTAAGATCTAAAAATACAAAAAATTTATAAGCATAACAAGAATAAATATAGAACTGTACAGTGACAAGAATAAACATAAAAAAGCTATTGGATGGTAGATAAAACGTTTTAAAGAGAGAAAAAGGTAATTTAGAAGATTACCGAAACAAAGTTAAACAGTAAACAAAAATACTTTAAAATTGGGTAAAACCAATAAAAACATTATCCTTCATTTTCATCTACATTTTAAGATCATTATTTCCCCAAGGACAATCAATAGCAGTTTTAATTAGAAGAAAATTTGGGGACATTGTTTTACATCAGTTTCGGCAAACTGAACGCCTTTACACCCGTTTACAAAAAGCTAAAGTTGACTTGGAATTTCTTAAGAATTGTAGCGACAATGACCTCCTTCCTCGCTTTCTCAACTTTCGTCTGGCCAATTCCCGTTAACTTCGATCAAATACATACAATTTTGTCAAAAAAGGTTTATTAATGAGGAGATTAAAGAAAAAACTTAATTATTTGAAATCTGGAAACCCAATTTGCACAAACTGTCGAAATTCTTAAAAACTCTGTCGGAATCATTACTTTTGCTCATTTAACGGGATACATCTCAACCACCACAAGGAAAAAACTCACGAATTTTGAAAATATTCAAAAAAGAAAGTTTCTAAATTTTCAACAATCCCAGCTTAAAAAAAGTCATGATCCAAAAAAGTCATTAAAAACCTATCGTAAATTAGTCTTACAGCCACCCAAGAAAGAGCATTATGCAAAGGCTTAAATTATTCACTCCCACCACAACGTCTAAAATACGCGGACTATCTTCTACCTTTTGAAATTTTATACAGGAAAAATTCAAAACTCCCTATTTACAATGGGAATAAAAACTTTTAAGGTCCTCCATTCAACAATCGGCAATTTTGTCTTTTTTCGGCTATCAAGAAAATCCAATTAACAGTCCTCTTTCACACGCAGAAGTCCACGGTCTCAAGGAACTTTCAGCAAATAAAAATATTATCATCCAATCAGCAGATAAGGGCAACTGCGTTGTAATTTTGGACAAAAACACTTTACAATCAAAAAATGCTAAATATCCTTTCTGATCCGTCCAAGTTTAATTAAATAAATCTACAAAATAACGGAAACATAGATAAACTATTCAATCTAATCCTTAATAAAAAAAAAACCTGTTCGAAATTTTCTAAAAAAATAAAAAATCGAAATCGTATTTCATCTGAACTTTATGAAAAATTAGCACCCATTGGTTCCCAATCCGGCGCATGTACGGACTCACAAAAGTCCACAAAAAAAACACCCTTTGCGACCCATCTTATCCGCGATTGGCACAACGACCTACAAAGTCTCAAAAATTTTAGTTCCGATCTTAGCACCAATAACAACAAATGACTTCACTATTTCTGATTCTTTGAACTTCGCGCAAGACATCAACGGTTATCGCATTGACTCGCCAAAAAAATACACCATGGCCAGCTTTGACGTAAAAAATTTGTCCACCAACATTCCGCTCCAAGAAACCATTAACATATGCGTCGACAGCCTTTTTGAAACAAATCTTTGGTCACAATCTTTTTCTAACAAAACCGTTTTAAAAGAACTTTCAGTCAGCAACTCCGCATTTTTATTCAACTCAAAATTATATAGAGTACGTAGCAGGCTGTGTGGTTAATTTAAACGCAAAATTTTTGTAACTTTACTTCGACTTTTTAATTTATTTTGTCAATTTAGTGGTATTTTCGAAATTCTAAAACCCTAAAATTCTATATTTCAACTTTAACTTCTGTTCTGTACCGGTATTTTTTTATTTATTTGGTTTTTTGTATATAATTTTGCAATTTCGTCGCCATATTTGGCCATTTTTGCTGAAACAGCAATCCTACTTTCTTCTGCATTTTGAAAAGAGACTCAGGTCCCCTCTACATTTGGAACTTCTTTTTTATTTCTACCGTACTCTTTATCACAAAATGGTTAAAAAAAGAGGAGCTTGAAAAAGTGATAGAGGATAATAATCTACTCCGAAAACAAATGGAAACCCTGGAAAATTCAAAAAGAATTCTCGAGACCAAAAAAAAAGATCTTACTGCCAGGGTTGTTGCCCTTGAATCTGGTCAACAACTAAATAAAGAGTTTATATCGGATATTTGTTTTCGCGCCTCATTCCTCTGATAAAAACCAACATGGAGGAAATGGAGCAATCGAGAGAGCACTCTACACTTGCGGTAGTCTCTGGTTTTCCCGAATCGGAAAGTCCAGCGCAGAAAAGCAGAACATACTGGAGCTGGTTGATGCGCTAAACACGGAGGGCGAAACGGTTTTGGTGGCCGAGCACTTTCGAATCGGTAGAAAGTCCAAGAAGTATCCCTCCAGACTTTTAAAGATTTGATTTGCTTCAAACCGTATTCGAAATATGATGGTCAGAGCGGGCGGTCAGTTAAAGAGTCATCAAAAATTTGACGGGATCTTTATTCGTCCGTCTTTGACAAATTTTCAAAGAAAAAATTTAAAAGAAATAGTGAGTGTTAAAAAGCAATTGTTTGAGGACACAAGTAAAAAAGTAACAATACGGTACGATATTAACGGTGATCCATTTCTCTACGATTTAGGTTTAAAAAAAGAAATTAAGCAATCAGGTTCGGAATAGGGACTCAATCAATCGATCATTTACGCTTAAAAAATCAAAACGTTTTAAAAATAAACAACTTAAAGTTCTGCTGTTTAATGCTAGAAGTTTAAAAAATTCTCTTAACGAACTTGATTGCTTGGTTTCAGGCAATAACAGTACTTATGGTGAGTTAGACATTATTGTAATAACAGAAACTTGGTTAACCGATACTGTTACTGATGCAATGCTTAATAGACTAGGTAATTATGTTGTTTTTAGATGTGATAGAAAAAATCAAACTGGTGGTGGCGTTTGTTTACTTTTTAAAAAAGATTTACACGTTGTTCAAATTGGTTTAAATGAAAAATACAATAACATCGAAATTCTCGCAGTTGACCTTTTTCTAAATAGACAATCAAAAATTAGGTTTTTATGTCTTTACAGAAGGCCACAAACAACTATTGACGAAAACCAGCTTTGTTTTAATTTACTCCGAGAATTAACAGAGACTTTTTGCGGTTCAACAGTTGTTCTTGGCGATTTAAATTTGCCCGGAATCAGGTGGCAAAGTTTTACAATAGTATCAAATAATCAAAATGAAAGGAAATGGTACTCTTTTTTTCCTGAGTTAGGTCTTAATCAGTTAGTTCCAGGGCCTACAAGAAATAAATAAATAAATTCTGGAAACATTAGAAATTTTTATCAATATGTCAATAATAAAATAAAAAATCAAGATATAATTCCAGCTATACTAAAAGATGACGGCACTTATGCTATTAATGATAAAGAAAAAACAGAAGTTTTTGCAAAATTTTTTAACTCGGTTTTTACAGAAGACAATAATTGATTACCGGATTTTAACGTAGAACCAATTGGAAAACTTGAAAATATGTCTTTTCCTGTAAAAAACGTTTTACATGCAATTAAAAAACTTCCAAACAAGCT
>JASAMX010021988.1:0-24369 GCA_030248175.1 Microlaimidae sp. YZB2_3
TCGTCTTCAGCAGGAGCGTTTTAAGAACTGTAATAATCCGAATTTAGTTATTAAAAATCTTTCTTCTTTCGCTTTATCACCTATTCATAAACAAGTTTTATCTCGAGGACTCAATTTTGCTTTACCGCCTAAAAAACTACAAGAGTGCGACTATTTTTTACCTTTTGAAATTCTTTATCGATCGATTCGAAATCTGCCAGTTTTAAATGGAAACCAAAATTTACTTAAAGCTTCTATACAGGAGCTTGCTCTTTCTTCTTTTTATCGATACAATGATTCTTCTTCTCCCCATGTTTTATCAAAAGCTGAGTTTAAACCCTTAAAGAACTATCCGAACATAAAAATCTTGTCATTCAGAAAGCAGATAAAGGAAACACTATTGTTCTTCTCGATCGTTCATCTTATGTACAAAAAATGGCAGATATTTTATCAGACGTTTCAAAGTTTGAACCTATTTCAATTAAGAAAAGTTCTAGGGATGGCCGTTTTAATTTCATACTTAATCATGAAGAAAAAATTAAATCAGTGTTACGCAATTTTTATAAGCGCAGTTGTTTTACTCAGGACCTTTATTCTAAACTGCTACCATCGGGCTCCCAACCTGGACGTTTATACGGCTTAGCGAAAGTTCAAAAACCTAATGTTCCGTTACGACCGATTTTATCATCAATAGGGACTGCCACTTTTAAACTCGCAAAATTTTTAGTTCCCGTTTTATCATCATCAACAGTTAACGAATATACTGTAACGGACTCTTTTTCTTTTGCCTTAGAACTATCTTCATTATCTTTTCCTCAAATTCCGTTTGATCAACTACATTTAGCCAGTTTTGATATTAAATCGCTTTTTACCAATGTCCCTCTCAAAGAAGCAATAGATATTTGTATTGAACAAATTTTTAACACTCCTGCTTGTCCTGAAAGTTTTAATTCTCAAAAGGATTTAACTGATATCATTACACTAGCTGCGGAAAACAATGTTTTTATCTTTGACTCCAAGCTTTATCGTCAAGTCGACGGAGTTGCAATGGGTTCCCCTTTAGGCCCCACGCTAGCAAACGCTTTTTTTATGTTTTCACGAACGGAAATGGCTCCAGGACTGTCCCGCAGAGTTCAAACCTATTTTTTACCGCCGTTACGTAGATGACTGTTTTATAATTTTTCGTCATAAATCTCATGTTAGTCGTTTTAAGGAATTCTTAAATTCTAAGCATAGTTCTATTGAGTTCACTTGCGAAGAAGAATTTGAAGGTGCTTTACCGTTTCTGGATTTGTTAATTAGTAAAGATAAAAAAAGTTTTAATACTTCTGTATATAGGCACCTTGCACTGGAACTCGGTTTATACATAAAGCATGCAACATACATAAGCGTCACCATAATGGATAATTACCGTATCTCCTACTTATCTTTCGTAGTATGCAGATCAACCTTGAAAGCGCGCGTAAATCCCGATCGGTTGATCTGCATACTACGAAAGATAAGTAGGAGATACGGTAATTATCCATTATGGTGACACTTATGTATATTGCATACTTCATGTATAAACCAAGTTCCAGTGCAAGGTACCTATAGAAAGCCAAGTTTTAGCGGTGTTTATTCTAATTTTAATAGTTTTATGCCTAATTCTCACAAGTTTAACCTGGTTTTATTTCTTTTATATAGGTCGTTTCATTTATCTAGCAGTTATATTAATTTTGATGCTGATTTACGTAAACTTAAAGTTTTTTGTGTAAAAATGCATATCCTATTCGTTTTATAGATTGTTGTGTAAAGAAATTTTTAAATAAGGTTTTATGCGTAAAAGGTACTTCAACGGTCAGCTGTGCTGACAGAATGCCGGTGTGTATTGTTTTACCATTTACAGGTTTTCATTCAATGCATGTAATTAATCGTCTTAGAAAAATTTTTCACCGTCATTTACCGCAAGTTAAGTTTTCAGCGGTTATGTAACTAATTACTATTTGGTTGTGTCATGTGTTTCTCTGCACGTGATATTTTGTCAAAAAACGAGTGGTTACTTTACCACTCATCTATTTTCACCCTGATAGAATTTATCTTTAATTCTTAAATTTAACTTTTTTCTAAACAATATCAATAATTTTACTATTTTATACCTAAATTTTATTTGTATTGTTTTATTCGTAAAAAATCTTACCTTAAATTATTGTTTAAAACTTCTACATAATTTCAATGCTTTTCAGCTAATATTCTCTTTTTAAATTTTATACGTATATATTTATATATATATTTTTAAATTTTACACCCACAAAAATTTTTTAACCTATATTTAGTTACGTTTTAAATTATTTCTTCTTTTTTTTTCATTTTTCAAGTGTCTTCAATCTTTATTCACGTCTTATTTATTTAGTGCCTATGCAATATTTGTATAAAAAGGTTCACTGACATGTTTTTTGTATTTTAATTGATTAGAAATGACAAACAGTTTTTGTCGAAACGTCTCAATTTTATTATGGTTTTAAACAGAATAAAAGTTTTATCCTTCGCTTTTGTCTTCGTTTTAAAACTACTGTTTCCTCGTGGACAATCTTTAGCTAATATAATCATATAAGCTATATAAATGAAAAACTCAAAATAATATGTCTTATCTTTACTCAACTTAGAGAAATAAAACTCAGAAAAATATTTGTATTAAATTGCAGTTTTTTATGTTTAATTGTGTAAAGTAAAAAAACATGACTTTAAAATATAAATTAAACCGTTTTATAAGTTTTAATATGAATCTTTTGTATAAATGCAAAAATTCTAGGCATAATTACCCTAAAAAGAAGCCTGGAGGGTTTAACTGAAAAGAATATTACTGTATCAGCTAATCACTTGCTGTCAGGAAGTCAAGTTCAAGCTTCTATGAAGGTTACTGTAACAAAGAAAAATAACTATTCTCCAAGTTTTCAAAGGGTATGTATAGTTTTACCAAAGGTGGATAATCTAATAAAGGTATGTCACAGCGGTGTGTAGCAGCGTTCATCATAAAATCCTATTCGAGCCGCATGTCCGGCCTAAGGCCGCATGTCCGGCCCTAGGGCCGCATGTCCGGTCCTAGGGCCGCATGTCCGGTCCTAGGGCCGCATGTCCCGTCTAGGGCCACGCCACGGCAACGCAGCAAAATTTGCTCCCTTGTGCCCGGACATGCGGCCCTAGGGCCGGACATGCCGCCTTAGGCCGGACATGAGGCCCTAGGCCGGACATGCGGCTCGAATTGGATTTTCTAATGTACGCTGCTACAAACCGCTGTGACATACCTTTATTGGATTATCCACCTTTGGTTTTACTGCATAATTTTTATTTTTTCCATATTATTCAAAACGTTTTTATGAAAAACTTGGTTTGATAAAATAATTTTAAAAAATTTGAAAATATTAAACCATTTGGATTTTGGATTTTGCTATGATTAAAAAATCTTATATTTTAATAAAAAAGTTTAAGGATTCTCCATATTTGTGTTTTGTTCTTTATCCTGTACATATCTGCTGGGTCAGCAGAGATGTATGTGGCTTTCTGTATCACATAAATTTAAAATTGATCTAAAGCCTCGTTTACACCAGGTCTAAAAATTCCAAACCCTTAAAAACCAAAAGTTTAATTTTAAAGGGTTGAAGAAGAAACATATTCAAAAGTTTTGGAAAAAATCAAAATACCCTACCCCTTTGAACCTCCCAAAACCAAACATTTTACTGCAGCTTTTGGACACATTGGGTAAAGTACCTACCAATTCAAAATTACTCTAACTAAAAAACTATAGTTAAAAAAAAAGAATTATGTCCTGCGGGTATATGTTTGGGATTGAATCTAATTTTAAGTAAAATACTATTTTTTAAGTAAAATGACTAAGATTTGATAAAAAATAATAATAATTCTTATAATAAAAGTATAGGTATTTACTTTTTTTCAAGCATAATAAAAACAAATTTTTAAACTGAATATTTAAATGGTAAAGTCCTCTCTCTAACTGTATTGAAAACCCAACCCATGTTATTTTTTACCAACTAAGTTGTGGGAACGTTTACAACACACCAACTTCTGTTTTACGTCTGCTGATTTTCGTTGGAAAATCAAACCCGTTATTTTTTAACAACTTTTGTGTGCTGACTTTTAAAACGTAGCACCCTCGGTTTTGCACGCAGCACGGGTTTCTAATTCTGTAGCAATCGAGCAACTTAGCCCACAAAGTATTGGGTTGGCAATCCCACCACGAAACAAACTTCATCAAAGATTAAATGCATTTCATTGTAATATTTTTTTAAAATTAAAAATACTACAAATAATAAAATATCTATTCGAAAAAAATTTAGCGGCTTTTGTAGCGGCTAAATTTAAGCATTAAAAAATGCAATTTTTTGTAATTAACCCAAAAAATTTACATATAAAAAATCTTAGTTACGCAAAATGACTTTAAATAATGGTCAAAAATTAACAAAAATACTTCAAATTGTTTTCATATTGTTGTTAATTACCCGTTTTTCGAAAATTTGGTAAAAATTATTTATTACATAACAAATCCTGATTTCGCAGCAGTACTGCTGACCCAAGATTTTGTAATTATTGCTAGGTAAGTCCATTGAATTTCTTAAAAATGCGTTTGTTTTTTTAGATCAAAATTCCTAAATCCTTAAAAAATACGTTTGTATGATTGTGTTTCATTCAAGTTATCTCATGCAAATTTTGATCTAAAAACTTTGGCTACTGGTAAAAAAAATTAGGGTTTCGTGTGGTTTTCAATTTTGAACGGTAATGTAACACATTTGTGTCCCTTTCGTGAAAACTCAACGTGCAAGCGTTAATAAAAGGCGATTATCTTTCCCATTTCATTGTCCGGCCTATGGTGTAATGGATAGCACGCCAGAGTCGACTTTGGAGGTTACAGGTTCAATTCCTGTATCGCCCAAATTTTTCAATAAATTTGGCTGTCTAAATTTTTCAGCGCCTGGTTATTTTCGCTTTTACTTTGGGTCGTCACAGTAATATCTCGATAAATTTCACCGAAACAAAAACAATCAATATTTTTGGAAGGCTAATACTTCTAAATATTTTAAAATTGGTTTCACCAATGAAAAAATTCCTAATCACAAACCCGATAATTTAGAGGTATGCACTTATGGAGAATAACGAGAGTAAATTCAATGTACACAAAAGTCTTGAGAAGAATTAAAAATAATTTGTATAAGACCGGAAAAAATGAAGAAGAAAAAAATATGCACAACCAGCTGGGTTTTTTTTAGAAAAATGTTTCATGTTTATGTTATTTTTGTGTATTACGATCGTGGTTTTTCCGTTAACCAACGTCATATGCAAATTATTTTTAAATCTTCTTGAGACCTTTATGTACATCAAATTAACCTTTGTGATTCTCCATTGAAAATCATAAGCACAGCATAACTTAATTTGCATACTGTATGGTCTGAATATAAATAATTTAATCAACATTTCAGGAAATTTATACAAAGAAAATATATGAAAATATTGCCGTTGGCACAGAAATCCTTTCAGTAAAAGCATCTGATAAAGACGAAGATGCTATGTCCTACAACCTTAGTGGATTCCACTCTATGTATTTCGATATCGATCAAAATGTAATTTTGCATGAATTTTCATAATATTTCATATAAATGCAGACCCTGTGCACGGTCTGAAAATGCCCCCCCCCCGTTTTATTGGAGGATTTAGCCCCCCCGTTTTATTGCCCCCCCCCCCGCCAAAAAATGAAAAAGTACCCTAAAAAATATGACGCCATTTTTGACCTATGATTACGCCATCTATTCGCGAATTTTTTTGCAATTTTTAGCCTATTTCAATGTATTTTTAAGCCATTTTAGACCTATTTTTATCTTACTTTCCGCTTTTTTTGTCCTTCTTTTTTCCCTTTTCCCTTTCTTTTTTCTCTTTTTTTTTCTTTCCCCCCCTCTGCCCCCCTCCCCCCGTTTTTATTGCCCCCCCCCCCGTTTCAAAAAAGTTGCCCCCCACGTGCCCCCCCCCCCATTTGGAATTGCCCCCTCCCCGTTTTAGAGTTCCCCGGGGGGGGGGCAGTGCACATGTCTGTAAATGATATGTTAGAACAATAACATACATACATAAAAGTACATAATTTCAGAACTTCAATAGCATGATGTGGTTCATGAGTGCACTGGGTCGATTATTATCGCATAACATCGTGTTAAATCAGATGGAAAGATTTTAAAAATTAACTTTTTAATTCTCATGCGTTTTTATTAATACTTTTAATTTTGTTAGCAAGCGTTAGTCTTGAAGGCCATTCGGTCTAACTAATGTACATTGTGCACATAAGTAACTACTTTTGACTATGAAGCTAAATTTGAATAAAACAATTAATCTGGAAACAATCTCGTGAAATACTAATTTTACCACTTAAATTTTAGTAAATCTTTTTTAATTTTTTTAAAATTTATGTATGGGTAAAGATTGAATTTCCTTCCTGAATATTGATTACGAAAATTTTATTGACCTATCTAAATCATTGTATTGAACCGTCAAATACTTCATATAGACTATTTGGCGATTTTGTTTCAAAAGTTACTCTGGTAGGATTAAAAAATATATATGAAAAAATAGTACAGTTAGTTAAACTATAAAGATCAATTCTCGGCGGAGACACAAAAATAGTGATATCGCATATTTATATTGTTATGCGCAATGTTTGGTTATATGCCTCGAATAACCGGCTTTAAGTGAAAAAAGAGACAAATAAATAAAATAAATAAATAAGAAAACATCGCTATCCACTATTTCTCTATAGCGTGTGTTTTTTTCGCGGGGATGTGACTTCTATAAAAAGTATGCACAGCAAAGCTAAATTATGTAATTTTTCCTTGGTCAGCTTGTAGTCGGTGGTTTGTTTTTTTTTGTTCAAATCATTACATTTTTACCGAAACAAACTACGAAATTTAGCTTTTTCGTCCATACTTTTAGTACCCACATTCCCCCCCCCAAAAAAAAGCTATAAAGAAATAGTAGATATATGATAATAAAAGACGACCGTTTCTACGTAAAACATGATTTATAGCATATAGCGTTTTGTATACAACATAAAATGTATGCTTTTTTAATATTAGGGCACCATTACAACAACGGCTACGTTAGATCGGGAATCTGGTTCTCATATGTTTTTGTTTGTGACAGCTGAAGACTCGGGGGAACGAGTGGCTAAAATTCCAGTAATTTTTTGCTTTTATTTTATTAAGTTTAACACTAAAATTCAAATAAAATAAGTTAAATCTTTTTTTAGTTTATTAGTGGATACAAAATAATGCAGACCTGTGCACTGCCCCCCCCCCCCGGGGTTAAAACGGGGGGAGGCAATTCCAAAATGGGGGGGCACGGGGGGCAACTTTTTTGAAACGGGGGGGGGCAAGCAGGGGGGAAAGAAAAAAAAGAGAAAAAAAAGAGAAAAAAGGAAGGGAAAAAGGAAAAAAATGACAAAAAAAGCGAAAATAAGGTAAAAATAGGTCTAAAATGGCTTAAAATACATTGAAATAGGCTAAAAACTGCAAAAAATTCGCGATGATGGCGTCATCATAGGTCAAAAAAGGCGTCATAATTTTAGGGTTACTTTTTCATTTTTTGGCGGGGGGACAATAAAACGGGGGGGGGGCAAATCCTCCAATGAAACGGGGGGGGCATTTCCAGACCGTGCACAGGTCTGATAATGGCTTACAAAATTGTTTCACGTCAGGATTTTAGGGCCCTCAAAATGTCATATAGACGTTAAAATGTCAAAATCTCAAAACGTGATCGCGTCATATATGTTTTGCTCTCTGTGAATGGTTGTGGGGGAGCTGTTAGAATCACTTTTAACCAATTAGCGCTTGGGAAAAAAAGGATCTTCAATGGATGAAAGATTTCAATTTTACTTAAGCCCTAATTGGCTAAAACTGATTCTATAAGGTCATAACTTTGTTAAGGTCTTTAACATTGAACAATTTCCTTTTAAATGTGAGGGTTTTGACTATCATGTTAAACAAAAACAAAAGTGATTACAAAAACCATTCCAAACATAATATCCATGTAGTTTATTATAATATATCAAATCTGACTGTTTAAATTTGTGTTTGATGTATGAATTTTGCTATTTATTTGATCATAATTTGATTTTGCTTCTTATTGTGTAAAACTGAAAAAACCTCATTTGGCTTTCGTATGCAGTGGAATCAACGTTAGATAAGCTTATGCGGTAGACAGTATACGTGATTAAAAAATAAAAGAGCTTTCGGAATGAAATTTTATATAAACTGATGTGAAAATATTACAAAAATGTTTTGTTTCTTTTTTATATAAAACCAGATAAAAAAAACAAGGCAATTATAATTAAATTAAATGTTTGTCCTTAAAATATCAACAGAATTGATAAAAATGTTGTGACTCGGCCATAATTATACAAAAATTATGAATGAGGAAAGTCAGGGTTATTTAAATGTAAAGTGAGCAAGGTCTTGGTGAGAAGAATTGAACACTAATTGCTTAAAATTCCTAATAGCTACCTAATAAACAAAGTGGATTTATTTATGCATCCTGAATATGTTGCCATATAAGTATGTTACTTTAACGTGACCTTTACAACAATAAAATATTCTATTCTATTCTATTTTATTGCAAAACTATATAATACTATTTTGTTACATTTTTATATTATTATATCATTATGCTTATTTTTATTACTGCTTTTATGGCAAAGTTTTTTATTGTCTTGAAGAATTTTTACTAGATTGTAATTGAAGTCTTGGATGTAAACGACAATGGACCTTTCTTCCACCAAGAAGCTTACACGGCTGTTGCAATGGAAAACTCACCAGTGGGATCTCACCTACTACAGGCATGTTCAGTTTTTTTAGATATATAATTTTAAAAAATAATGGCAAGCATTTGTCTAAAAATAAACATGGCTGAACTGATTTTACAGAAACTTATCTTTACATTAATAATGGGGTACATTGCACTTTTTACATTTAACAATCCAGAAAAGTTCATGTTTTTGCTGTAGGCCCGCCATTATAATGCTAGAATTGTGCGGCCGCCTTACGCGAGGCAGCTGCATAGGTATTTCACTCTGCAGGTGCTGTTATAAACAGCAAACGTTTGTATAACTTCAAAGTATTTTATGGATTAAATATATTTTACATTTTTTTAGATAGTAGGCGAAGAATCCTGTTTTTCCCAAAATTTTAAAACTGAAATCTTTTCTTATTAATTTATTTTTATAAAATTGTAAATCGATTGCCGATTGACTGACTCATAAATCATAGTTATGTAGCCAGCACAACATATAAAACGTATATCGTTCAAAAACGTTGATATTTTTGATAACAATGTAACTGTGTATACCATACTCAGTAGAGAAAATTATTAATTAGCTATTTAAAGTTTTATTCTTACATTTATTAGCTATATATTTATTAGCTATTTGATATTTTAGGTGGCTGCCAGTGACCCTGATAAAGGGTTAAATGGCCAATTACAGTACACTTTGATGAATGTACCAGAATCCCTTGGTTCTGCGCTTTCAATTAATCCTTCAGATGGTACTGTACAAAACGTAGCTCTGTTAGCAGGTATGTTGCTTTTGTGTATGAGATTAGTCTTAATGATGATCCTATTCTGTGATTTCATGCTTATCCTATTCTGTAGAAACTGTATGAATTCCAGTTAATTGTGTCCTTTATAAAAATAATATAAATTCCGATTAAGCGCGAATAATAGGATAAAAAAGAACGCATAACAGTAAAAGAATGTCCAAATGTGGGTTAAGTGATTGCGCGGTTACCCGCTAACGAATATAGGGGATTCAACAGTTGCACTCTCCAGACCCTAAACGCTTTATGTAAAATTCAAGGATTAAAATTAGTCTAAATTTCTTGACTGCTTAGGTTTAAGCGGTGATTATCAATTTGGTGCAGTAGCTTGGGACGGCAATCGTTTAAACGCGTCAGTGCCCATATTTCTTACAATAAAATCAACGAACAGATGCCATCCGAAATTCCAGTCACCCATGGTTAATGAAAGTGTTTTTACAGTCGACGAGGTAATTATGTTAAACTTTGGTTAGGTGTGGTGTAAAATTCGCTTGTAGTTTAAGTCAGGTGTAGTTTAAAAGTAAAAAGACACTCAAAATGACCCTGGTTTCATGGCATAATTTTACTTTACTTTTTGTGTTCATATTTACACAATAAAAAAGTGGTTATTATAAAAAATTTCATAATAAAGCGTGTAATAAGTAGTGTGTTTATACTAGACAGACAGTTGGGTTGTAGAGTTCTTCAGAGCATAAAAGAACATAGTCCAAAAGCTTATGATTACTAGAGGAAATGAAAAAGTTTTAATGAAAATAAATTTTTTAATCTTTTTTATTTTTAATATTATGTTTGATATTAGAAATAAAAAAATTACTAATTTATTTTGTTTAAGATATATAAGGGGAACCATTCCAAACTGGTCAATCAAAGGTAACAATAGTTTTTGGACTAAAATATTAATATTAAAATACATGCAAATATATCTACTAAAATAGCGTCCTCAAACTATAATTAAAATTAATTCGGTGTTTACAAGGTTTAATTTCAAATTGTGTACGTAATGTTGTAATAAAAATACTGGCTAATCGTTTCTTGTTCCAGAATAATACTCCGGGAGAAATAGTTACCACATTCATAGCATCAACTGATGGTTCGGATTGTCGTATTTTTTATTTCATCTGGGAAGATTCTACCAAAAGTTACATCACACAAACGGACGAGTTCACATTAAATTCTAACAGTGGGATTCTAACTACTCGGGTTTCTTTTGACCGAGAATCAAAAGCGCATTACACGGTATTTGTTTTTATGCTTACTATAATAGGGTAGTGCATTTAGTTTCGGCACTTTTCCCAATTGGGCATTTTTGATTTTGGACTATATCTTTGGTAATCCTGGACGGAATACGACGTTTGATAGCTCAAATGAGAGCTGATTATATGTAGATGACTGTCGTGAGCTTTTTATTTGTTAAGTTATGATATTTTCATGTGAAATTGTGTGATTTATAATTTAAAAAAATTGTTACTCGTTTTTAGAACATGGGCATTTCATGATTGCGCAATAAATAGGTTTAAAAATTAAACTGTCCTGGTAAAATTTAGTCTATTTTCCAAATTTTTAGTCCCCGTGGTTCTACGTTGCGTCTGTGGTGAGCAATCGTTATAAAATAAAATAGTGTAATTTCGGCACACTATTTCTGTAGGTAAAAACGGGTTCAATTTAGTGGTCGGGTGTTAAATTGTAGTTGTAATTAGTTAAACGACAACGTTGGAATGTGTAGGAGTCATAGAACTGCACTTAAACTCGATTAAGGGGGTCTTTTTAAAAAGTGCCGAAATTAAATGCACTTTTTTCCCAAATTTTCCTCATTTTGATACCATTTAGCATTTTAGCTGTAACTTTTTGCCAGTTACACGTTAAACAACAAGTAAAAGCTTAAATTAAAGAAAACTGTCTGGAGATAATGATAGGCTTTTAAATTTTTGAAAATGATGATTTTTTGACTGAGAAACAATCGATTGTTTGTAAAGTGCCGAAATTAAATGCATACATTTAATTTCTGCACTTTTCCATTTTTTTAAAAACTGATTTAATTAAGTAGAAAAAACAACTTTCGTACAATGAATTTTTTATGACGCAACGCAGTATTGTGAAAGCTTCAAAATGAGCTATCAAACATGAAAATCAGGCCATACAGTGAAAAGTTACATTGGAAAAACGAAAAAGTGCCGAAATTAAATGCAAAAAATTGTTATTTTAATTTTAATTAAAGCCGCTGTTTAAATAAAAACATTGTAAACATAATAATTATTGGTGGTTGAAAAAAAGCTTTATTTATTAAATTAGTGGACCAGGCTATATCACTTTGACATTAAAAAAACATGGATAATTTTTTCTGCAGTAAATAGCGATAAAATATATTTTTGGGTAGTACAAACTCAAGGAAACTTAACCATGGAAAAAGTCGCGCAAAAAACTAAAATTTATATAGACTTAATCCAAGTTCCTTTGTTTGTTTGTTTATTGTAAAAAATCATTAAGAACACATTATTAAACAAATATGATGAGTTATAATTGTACCCAACAAATTTTTCATACCAAAAAGATTTTTAGTAAAATAACCTTTGTCATAATGACATTTTGGTAAAAAGACATTCAGACAATTTGACATTCGCACTAATTGACAAGCGATCAATTTAGCTTGATTTTTAGTTTCGCTTGCTTAGGAAAAATAATCCTCAAGGTGAATTAAATCACCCAAAAGTCATTTTACCAAAAGATCATTTGAAATAAAAAAGTAAAATGTCAAATAAATGATTACGCTAATCTAATTACCTGAGGTCGTTACAATAATTTCTTCATAAACAACCTAAATTATGGACCATAAACTTCGGTTTTTCTATAAGCAACCTAAGCAAAAACTAAATGATTTATTTCTAGATAATCTTGTTTTTTTTTAAATTTCTGTTTTAGTTGGTAGTGGGAGCTCAATCGGGTTCCTTGTTTTCACAAACAACTGTTGAAGTTTTAATTGGTGATGAAAATGATAATCTTCCGGTGATAGCTAATTCATTAGTTCAGTGGAACCCTGAGGAAAATAAGGAAATTGGTGAGTAAATTTTAAAACTGAAATATATATGATGAATCATTTTCATTATATATTTCAAATTCATTATAAAGTTACAAATTTAAAGCAAGAAAAAAAATTGAATTAGGAATTATTATTTGTACAAAAAGGATGGGCTTTGTAACAAATATATCACCCATTATATTATCAAAATTATCTAACATACAAATAAAACAAAAATATGTGATTTCATATATTGCTTAGATACGTTTGCTCTAACTAGGGCGCGCTTCAATTAGCGCGCTCTAATTAGCGCGCCTTTAGTTAAGGCACTCCATGGCCCTTACTAAGGCAAGCCCTAATTAGGGCCTTTGTGAGACCTAATTAAGGGCACCCTAGTTATGGCTCCAACTAGAGCGAACCGTAATTAGGGTGCGCCCTAGTTGGGGCAGTTAATTTCTCTGAGCAATATATGAAGCCACATATTTTTCTTTTCTATTTGATATTATTACCTCTTATTTATTGATAGATAAAAATTTTTACTAAAATAAAACAAAAAAAGAAATAAATAAGAACGCTTCAGGAACCGAAATTGGAATAATTAGAGCGATGGATGACGACATCGGAGCCAACAGCAATATTTATTATCAAATGATAACGGATTCTGCGGACACTTCTGTATCCGATATGTTTGCACTTGACAAGACAACAGGGAGAATTACAGTGCGAAAAAACCTGGACAGGGAATCGCGCGATTCCTTTACCTTTTGGGTTTTGGCTTCCAACAGCGAGTACATTGGACCAGGTTTGCCATTTGCTTTGGGATGGTCTGTTCAGTGCAGCGTGCCACTATACTGATCTTAAGTTTTCCGTCAATTTTTATAACCAATAAGTTGGATCATATCAAAACTTAAAGATATAAGATATAAAAAGCTAACCCCCCCCCCAAAAAAAAAAATAATTTAATTATTGAATTTTTTAAGTACAAAACATGGAGTCATCGAAAATTTTTTGGTAACTTTGAGCCGCGAACAAGAGGAACTTGAAGGTCTTAATAAGAATAGGTTTGAGCTTAGATTTAGGCTTTTTCTTTTTTTAATGATCAGATAACAGAATTAATATTATACTAAGCATAGTCTATGCATAGTTTAATTCTACTGTTACATCATTTCATTTTTTTTCCTTTTCTTTTTTCTTTTTCTTGTTTTTTTCTTTTTTTTTATGAACAACATCAAATCTGCGACTTAATTGTCTTGGCTTAGCTTAGGCTTAGGCTGTAAATTTTACTTTCGGCTCCAAGTTCTTCAGTTATGACTCCAAGTGTCGTAGACTAGACTCCAAGTTTCAACTAAGTTCCATCGACCCTTAATTTTTTTAGTCGTATAGGGTTGTGCATTTAATTTCGGCACTTTTCCAAATTGGGCATTTTTGGTTTTGGACTATATCTGTGGTAATCCTGGACGGAATACGACGTTTAATAGCTCAAATGAGAGCTAATTACATGTAAATTACTGTCGTTAACTTTTTATTTGTCATGTTATAATATTTTTATGTGAAATTGTGTGATTTACAAAAAATAAAATTGTTACCCGTTTTTAGAACATGGGCATTTCATGATTACGCAATAAATTGGTTTAAAAATTAAACTGTCCTGGTAAAATTTAGTCTTTTTTCCGAATTTTTAGTCCCCGTGGTTCTACGTTGCGTCTGTGGTGAGCAATCGTTATAAAATAAAATAGTGTAATTTCGGCACACATATTGCTGTAGGTAAAAACGGGTTGAATTAAGTGGTCGGGTGTTAAATTGTAGTTGCAAATAGTTAAAAGACAACGTTGAAATGTGTAGGGGTCATAGCACTGCACTTAAACTCGATTAAGGGGGTCCTTTTAAAAAGTGCCGAAATTAAATGCACTTTTTTTCCCAAATTTTGCTCATTTTGATACCATTTGGCATTTTAGCTGTAACTTTTTGCCAGTTACATGTTGAACAACAAGTAGAAGCTTAAGTTAAAAAAAACTGTTTGGAGATAATGATAGACTTTTAAATTTTTGAAAATGATAATTTTTTGACTGAGAAACAGTGGATTGTTTGTAAAGTGCCGAAATTAAATGCATACATTTAATTTTGGCAATTTTCCATTTTTTTAAAAACTGATTTAATTAAATAAAAAAAAACGTTCGTACAATGAAATTTTTATGACGCAATGCAGTATCGTAAAAGCTTTAAAATGAGCTATTAAACATGAAAATCGGTCCATACAGTGAAAAGTAACATTGGAAAAACGAAAAAGTGCCGAAATTAAATGCACTACCCTACAACTACTTTATTCATTTATGCATTGTAAAATATAAAAAAAAACTACACTTTTTTTTATATATTCTTAATAGAAGTCACAAAACTCTGTATATTGCAAACTAAGGGCTGGTTCATATTTATGACAAAACGTCCTTTGGACAAAATCCAAAGGGAAAAGTCCAAAGGAAAAAGTCCAAAGGGAAAAGTCCAAAGGAAAAAATGCAAAGGACAACGTATTCATACTTTTGTCCTTTGGACTTTTCCCTTTGGACTTTGTCCTTTGGACTTTGTCCTTTGTCCAAAGGACAAATTCTAAGTAGCGTTCATACTTCGTCCAAAGACAAAAGTCCAAAGGACGTTTTGGCTTGTCCAAAGGACGTTTTGGCTTTTATAAAATTGTCCTTTGGACTTTGTCCAAAGGACGTTTTGTAATAAGTATGAACCAGCCCTAATCGAAATAACTGTTTTAACAAATAAATTCCTGAAAAGCAAACATTTAAAAAATGAAATTTAGAAGAATCCTCGTCTGCCGCGAATAACGAGGAGATGCGGACGGATGTTGCCAGGGTAAGGATTTCCGTGTCCGATGTCAACGATAATGGACCCGTTTTCGACCGGACGCAATACGTAAGAGCCGTACCGTCCGATGTGGTCCTGGGCCATTCCGTGGTCACCGTCCACGCCGAAGATCCGGACCTAGTATGGGAAAGTGAAAATCGCAATCAGGATCGCCGGGTCTTTTACGAAATCGTCGATTTAAAGTTCAAACTTAATGGTAATAGCTTTAAATAACTGGTGTAACAAGTTTAAGCTTAATGAGACACACAAAAACACATAGACAAGCACAAATATGTTCACGCACCTACACACAGCTGACAGATATGTGGTATAGGATAACAAAACTGGATATAAATTCTTCTAATGCATTTTTCGAGAAAAAAAGAAATACCGCTGATAGGTAATATTTACACATAATTTGCTGTATATTCTTTTCTGTCGCTTTGTGTTTTTGGAGACTACTTACAGTTTTCCACTGTAGTGTCTTTAGATCAGTTTTTCCGAGCTTTGTAACTTAGAAGTGGACTCACGCTCGCTCATAAACGTATAGCTGTTTTTATACAGGAAGAGAAAAAGATGTAAACGGATTTCTGCAGATCGGATCGGAGTCGGGGGAAATCGTGGTGGCCACATCTTTGAAATATTATTCCCAGGGTGTTTTTGTGGCCACTGTCCAATCAGCGGATTCCGCTAATATTTCCGTGGCTCAAACAGACCAGGCGGAACTTAAGGTAAAATAGAAAATTTTTAATTCTAAACAATTAGGGTAGTTCACTTAATTTCGGCCAGGCCTTAATTTCGGCCACCAATTTAGGATGTTAGAAAATTGGCTTATTTTTAAAAACAAAAGAACTAGCACAAAAGTAACTGGATGAATGTTGAATAAGGTGTTTTTGCAAAAGTTTTTTTTTATTTTTTTTATTCTGCATTGTCAACATTTATATACTAAAAGGAATTTTTTGTGATTTTCTTAATTTTTGCATTGTGTTTAAACTGCATCAGACTTAAAACGAAGCACTATAACCTTAAAATATCTTCTATTTAAGGGTCAAAATTGTTAATTTTCATGTTTTGATATTTTCTTCAAAATCACTTTGCAGCAATAAGTTTAACTAATTGCGCATTTTATCGACCATTTTAAAATTTAGGTGAAAGAACCTGCCGTTTTTTGCTGTTTTCAAATATCATCGTACTACCGTATTTATAAAGAATTTTTTTGCTCGTTTGACTTTTTCTGACGTTTTTTTAAGCCAAAAAAATTCAACAAAAAATCAGGTTATTAAAACTTGTTTTTTTAAGGTTTTGACATAATTATTTAAAGTGTTGCTAATAACTAATAAAGTTTGCAAATGGGAAAAAATTAAGTTATGTGTACAAGAAAAATACCTAAGGATAAATTTGCAACCTTTAAAAATTTTTATTCTTCGTTTTGGCAATAGTTATAGCCAGTTTTTTTCTAGGTGGCCGAAGTTAATGGCTCGCGGCTTAATTTCGGCCACTATAAAAAAATTTAAACCTCCACTGTTCTTTAAGTGTAACAGAAATTTTAAAATTTTATACTGGAATAACAAAAATAGTTATCGTTTGATTTTTAGACCAAATTTTGGGATGATTGGAAAAACCAGAAAAAAACTTATCCAAAAAATTAAAAAAGGTGGCCGAAATTAAGTCAGTTACCCTAATTTAAATATTTTAAGATTTTAGTTGTTTACCTTTTTAAATTGAAGTAATTTTTTAACATTTTCTTAACATCTTTTGACAATAGTATAAGCAACCTATATTTATAAAAGCATAAACATATATGTCAAAAAATTTTAAACATCAATTTCATCTAATTGAATCATCTTTCATCATCTTTCTTCAGGGTTTCTTGAATTAAACTCAACGGCACTGTAGAAGCGACAGAGCCGTCGCGACAGCCGCCGCGCAAAATAATTATAAAAAAAAACAGTAACGGAAATGTCCATTGTATTTAGAATTAATTTTATTGGGCGGCCTGAAGTGGGTAAAAAAACAGTTAGAATAAACATTGAATGTTTTGAATTTCGTTTTAATTTAAACGTAGCGAACTGAGTCAGTTCATTTTGTAATTTACAAAAAATGAGCCAAAGTCTTATACAAAATCTCTAATATATATTCTATATGAATATATTAATATAAAAACGTAGGTAAAAACATATTATGACATTGTTTATGAGTAATTTTCTCATGATTTCTTAACATCTTCTGCACAAAAAATGACGTTTTTAGATATAAATTAGTATATTTTTATTTTTATTTTTTTTATTTTAACCATTTCAAGTATTTGGAAATGAATAAATACATAAAAGCTTAAAACTTTTAGATGTATGTGAATGATTTCTTTTGAACCAAAACACTTGATGGCTGTATGAATTCTAAAAGTAAAAGAACTGTAGTCTATGAACAAAACAGGGCAAAGAAGATATAGATGATACAATTAGGTACTTTAGAAGAATTATTTTAAAACTTAACTAAATTTTTTTTTAAACAAAGCTTTAACGGTAACTGGAAAACAATCCGGCAATCTATCAATAGCGTTCCAAGTTCGTACGCAATTATTGACCATATAGTGTATATATATATATATATATATATATATATATATATATATATATATATATATATATATATATATATATATACCATGATATATATATATGATATATATGATATATACCATATATATACCATGATAGTAAAGGATCGTTTGTTCACAATCTAAAAATTGAAGTCCGTTGAGGGTTTTAACTTTTTAAAGTCAGCATAATTTAGACAGATCACAAGATTGGCCGTGGAGTTTAATCAAATATCTATTTTATACATTTGAATAAGAATGATTAAAGCGATAGAGTCAATTTGAACGTTTAAAATTTGTTTAAAGGTGCGGTACCGAGTCAAACTTTTTGTCTTTGATTTTGATTATTTTTTGTAAAAGCTTACCCCTGCCCATAATAGCCCTCAAAAATGTTTTCATCCAAATATCTCCAGTGGTTTAGGAGATCTGACCTTCCAAAAATGGCGTTTTTCGACAATTATGTATTTGAAAGATTGCTCAATGGGTACCATGGGTGGCGCGGGAGCGCAACGGGGCGATTTTACCCCGCGGCGCCGCGCCAACCATAATTAGAAAACGTGGGTAAATTTTGAAATTCATGTTCATCATCTTATTATTATTATTATTATTATTATTATTATTTTATTTTTATTATTATTATTATTCTAACGCTCAATTCTTAAAATCGATATTCCTCCTCCGTTACTGACTGATCAAAAATGAACATGGGCTCATTGGAAAGAAGAAAGAATTACGCAACTTTCTTAGGAGCCACTTTTTTATTTAGGTCCTTGTTATCGATTTATTGATCAAATCAATAAATTCAAAGTAACAAAATAAAAACTTTTAACCGCACAATAACAGCGTTTTGGCAACAATAAGGATTGTACAGAGCAGACAGCAGACAGCTCCTCATAGAAACTGCACAATAACAGCAGACGGCTGTGCTTGGTTACTATTGGTGGCGGAAACCGCACAGCGCCATCTACTCCAACCGAGCGGAAAACGGTGAAAACAATAAAAAAGTTTTTTTTAATTCTTGATATACTGATGAAAAAATTAATTTAAAGTTTTATTTCAAAAAAAAATTGCAATTATTGGTGGCGTGGGAAGCCACGTGGCAGTTTAGCCCCACAGCACCGCGCCAACTATAATTAACCAACGCTGGGAAAATTTTGTAATTCATGTTTATTTTGAAATGAAATGAAAAAGCTTTATTGAAACATTTTAGTACATGTATAAACACACGTCGGATTATACAAAAAAAAGAAAAATACAATTAAAATACATCAAACAGTTTTGTTCAGTTAACAACATACTGGATATTGAATTGAGTTTCAATAAAAGGAAGAGAACACAGAGCCCGAAGGCTGCTCATATGAACCTGTCAAATTTGATAAATTTATTAAAATTTACTTTTTTTATTGCGGTTTTAAAATTCACAATCGAATTTGACTTTACCACTTCAGGTGGAAGAATGTTCCAGTATCTTGCTACTCTAAGGAAAAAAGAGTGAAAATAAGTGTCTTTTTTAGCACAAGGAATTTGAAGTTTTAGTTCATGATCGTTTTTACCTTTACCCATTCATTGACCCCATTTAAAAAGGTTTTCAAAGGAAAGCTCATTAAAACTTTTGAAAATTGAATAAAAAAGGTTAAGATCAATATGAATCCTCCTTTGTTCTAAGGAATCTAAATTTAAGTACTTTAATCTTTCAACATAATTGAAATTGCGGTTAAGATCACATTTAATAAATAGGCATTTTGTAAAGTGACATTGAACTTGCTCAATACAGTCTATATCCTTTAAAAGATATGGAGACCAAATTGGTGAACAATATTCCAAATGACTTTCATGTGACTTATATGACGTTAGGAGAGCATTTAGATTTTTTGTTTGAAGACATCTAAAAATTATGTTTACAATTTTAAAAGCAAATTTTACAATGGATTTGCAATATGAAGTTCGCATGTCATTTTATACGCTTTTGAGCTTAGCTCGGAATATTCATTTGATTTTTTTCGCTCTTCCAAAGGTATAGAAGGGCGCATGCGCAAAGATCCAAAATTAACTTATCCGGATTCGATTTAAGGTCTTCCCACCGACTCAGGAGATTCCTAGCGTGAACAGATCCTTGCCCGTCATGGTTTAACATGGTGATTTTAGCCAGTCGATCATAACGGGGAAGTCGTTGATGGCCAAGACGCCAAGACGCTCCACACCCGCAACATGACTCCAGAATTCGCTAAGTCAGAAATTTTCCAAAATGGTTTTTGTTGAAAGATCGGACAGCTTTTCATTCGGAGGTTCCTTTAAATTCGCCAAAACAACCTGGGTCTTCATTTCCTTTTGGAAAAGAATCTCCTTAAGATGGTGGAAAACTGGAGTTTCGGTAATTGGGAGTCCTTTCTTAGCTGCTCCTGCGTAGGTCATTGCTGTTGAAGTAGTTGATTCGCAGGATTTGGAAATAACAGCCAGCTTATCTAGAATTTGAGGCAGGTCCCTGGAGAGAGACTCCCTGATCTGTGAAATCGCGACCCCGGTTTGAGCGATTTCGTCAGCAAGATCTTGGATGGTGGTAGGCGAATCTTCGGATTTAATAGAATTCCTTCTGGGTGATCTTTTGGCGTCAAAAGGTTTAGAACACTCGATTTTAGTGCAATAGAACCGGAAGCAGTTTCCTGGAAGTTCAAGAAGCTGTTTCGTTGACGCACTTGGTTTAAAGTTACTGAGTCCTAGGCAACGAAAATGGTGCGCATCCTCACAGTAGTAACATCGTTGTAATATTTTCTTCTACTTATTTTTATTACTATAATTCTAACGCTCATACTTTAAAATCGATATTCTTCCGTTGTTCGTGGCACCCCACCCCCACGCACCGCTCCACCGAGAACCTGGGAACCTGAAATAGAAATTCATGTCTCCTTCTCCTCCTCCTCTTCCTCTTTTCAACAAACACCTCGCCGCGCGCCCGGCCCCCCAGCCCCGCGGCTCCGCGCGCGCCCTCTGCTTGCCCCACCCCATCTAGACGTGGGACGTTGTGTTTTTTGTTCCTCTTTTTTTCTTCTCTTTCTTTTTTTTTTTTTAAGAACATAGTCCTCCCTGCTGCGCGGCTTCCCCCCTCCACCACCCCTCCTACTATTTATGTACTGTAATTTTTTAAATAAATTTTTATATTCTTCTTTTTTTCATTTCAAAAAATTAAAATTGTCGAACGAGAGCGCCACACGGCCGAGCCCCGGTTCCTCCCCCACCAAATAATTCAACTTATCCTTCCCCTCTCCTCCATCTCCTCCATCTCTTCACCCATCCAACTTCCTCCCATTTATCAGAAATAAACATGAACTCTTTGGAAAGGGTAAAAAATCGAGCAATCATTTTTTAGGAGCCACTTTTTTTAGTGTCCAAATTTAAAATTAAAATTGTTGACAACATAATTTTAAATTCGTATTAATAATCGAGCACTATTGAAAATTTACATTATTGCATAGCTAAGACTCTAAATTTTTTATATTTAATTTAAAAATTCGATTTATCAACCATAAATAAAGAATGAAGAATTTCGGCAAAGTTTTTCACATTATAATGTTAACGAAAAATACGTTTTCTATTAATAATATTAAAACATTATATCTCGGCAATGAATTGCTTATAAACATTTGACATTGAGCAGCTAACACTGTACTGTATAAGGTCACTTCTTTAATTTGATTTAAAAAAGTGGTAGACTAGCCTTGGAAAATGCTTTAAGAATAGAGTAAGAAAAAAAGGTGATTTCTTCCCAGGCGTGTGTTTAGACAGAAAAGATGCGGACTAGTCTGAGATGGACATTATTTTCACCATAAGAAATTTGTATTTGATTTGGCCAGCTGCCCACTTAATAAAAATTTCTACCATATGATAATAATTTATTTATACGTTGACTAATTACACAGCACTGTTGCGTTTATTTAATCTGATGAAATGACAATTGATAAATTATACTCACAGCTATCTTTGACAAGCGCGAAATCGCCACTTTTTTAAATTTATAGTTGTTTCTTACACATACAAATATAACCTTTCTAATTGAAGAATTTTATGCTTGTCAAAGATTTCTGTAAGTATAATTTTTTTAATTGTCATTTCATGAGATTAAAAAAATGCAACAGTGCTGTGTAATTAGTTCAACGTATAAATAAATTATTATCATATAGTAGGAATTTTTATTCAGTGGGCAGCTGGCCAAATCAAATACAAATTTCTTATGGTGAAAATAATGTCCATCTCAGATTAGTCCACATCTTTTCTGTCTAAACACACGCCCGGGGAGAAATCGCCCTTTTTTTCCTACTCTATTCTTAAAACATTTTTCAAGGCTAGTTAAAATTTAAACTACAAAACGTGCACTTAAAAAAGCGGCTACTTTCTACTTTAATTGAATATCTTAATCGTTAAAATCGGTGCAGTATTTGCCGAGATATTGCGTTTTCCCTACAAAAAACCCGCAATTTTTTTGCTAAAAATAAAAGGTGACGGCCAAAAAGGTTGGACAAACTTAATCAAATCATTGCCGTCGTTTGGTTGTTTTAGCATAAAATCGCGGGTTTTTTTGTACAGGAAACGCAATATCTCGACAAATACTACACTAATCTTAACGATCAAGGTATCAAATTAAAGGTGATAGTAGTCCTTTCTTTGAGTGTATACTTTGTAATTTAAATATGTATATTTGTTGAGCAATTTTTCAAGTACAGAATTGTCAAAAAACGCCATTTTTGAAGGGTCATATCTCCTCAAAACCACTGGAGATATTTAAATGAAAAAATTTTTGTTTGCTATTGGGGGCAGTGGTAAGGTTCATTCACAAAAAATAATCAAATCAAAGACTAAAAGTTTGACTCGGTACCGCACCTTTAAGCGTTAGAAATAGGCCAAAAGTTCAATGATATTGTTTAAAAAAATTAAAAGTTAAACAATATTACTCCCGCTTTGTTGTGACCAATCATTTTAAGTATTAAACGCCTGTCGTAAACTCCGATTCTTATTGTAAAATTTTTGGAAATGTTACTTCGTCGTTACTGTGACAGAAAAAGTCGGAATCGTCATAAAATAGTCGTGTAACTGTGACTCTGTTTCTTTTTTAACATATCGTCGGTACTACAGCAAAATGAGCCAGAGTTCGTATAAAATATGTGTGTCTGTGACTCATTTTAAATTTAAAACAGAACGCTAATAACTACAGAATGAGTCACAGTCACGTGTATTTTATAATGACTGCGGATTATTTTGCCGTAGTAACGCCACGATATAAATATTATAATCATTATGAGTCAGAAGTACGTTGATTTTCTAGTAATTGCGACTCTGTCACAACTCCCGTTGTGTTAATGTTTCAGAAATATGACGTCTTATAAATAAGATTTGTAATGTAACACTGCCAAGCGACTTTTGTGTAACGCAGCACGTCAATCTATTAGGTACTGAGGCTGGAGATTACTGGTTAAACTCCTGTACCGCTCATTTTTTCAGTCAAAAAGTTAAAAATAGCAAATTGTTTTGCATTTTTTCTCTCAAAAACTCGATTTATTCGGCCTCACATTTCTGCACGTTTGTCACAACTCCCGCTGTGTTAATGTTTCAGAAATATGACGTCTTATAAATACGAGTTGTAATGTAACACTGTCGAGCGATGGTGTAACGCAGCACGTCAGTCAATGAGGTACTGAGGCTGGAGATTACAGGTTCAAGTCCTGTATCGCTCATTTTTCAGCCAAAAAAGCTAAAAACAGCAAATTGTTTCGCAATCTTTCTGTCAAAAACTCGATTTATTCGGCCTCATATTTCTGGACGTTACACGTTACATAACTCTTTGTGGCGAAGTAACGCTGATTTTCAGTTTAATCGAAGACGCCACCGGGGCTTTGATCATTCCGCAAGGTCTGCGGTATCATCGCCGCAAAGACGGGATGCTGTCCCGCGAGAGAGTGGACCTGCTGGTCTTGTTTGTGGACCGAGGGACCGACAACATCATGAACGAGTACGCCACCGTCTCCACGGTGGATCGACTCCTTATGAAAACCATGAAGGAGAAACAGGACGACTCTTCCATACTTCAAATTTTGGTAGTTTTAAAAAATATAACTTGTAAATTAATTTTATTATTATTATCATCATCATTGTTTATTTAAAAAAAACGTGCGTGAAATTTGCACGCAATGCATGGTAGAAAAAACTGGAGCAATAGTATTTTATTTTTATAATTTTTTCCATAATAGTGTTACACACTGATGACAAAACTGGAAATAAAAGATTATAAATTAATTAAGGCGTGTGGATTTATAATAAATATT
>JASAMX010021990.1:0-16750 GCA_030248175.1 Microlaimidae sp. YZB2_3
TTTATTTAATAACAAAAATAACTTTAACCTTTAATTAAATAAAATTTGCAATCCGTATTATATGTAGTATTGCTTTCAATAGGCATAATCCTCATAAAACTTTTTATTGTCGACGTTTCGGTGCCAAAAACGTGTACCCTTATTAAGACATAAAACTCTAAAAAATACAAACATGTTTGATAAACGTGAATATGATTACACTTAATGACATAATTGAAAAGTATATATAAAAACAATGAAAACAAAAATATATACATAAACACGTTTTATCGGCACATTCAATCATAAAATACATCTAAAAAAAAGAGTACTGAAAAAGAATACCAATTTTTTAACTGAATTAAAAATATTTGTTTATCAAAAATTAGTGGCTTATTTAATTGTACAGACTAAATTTTTCTGACCGTAGAACCTCCTACTATCAAAAAAGCTCAACTTTTTACTAAAACATAAAGAATATAATGCATATTTTTTGCAGATTTAAAATAAAATTGTCCAACAAGAATATTCTACACGCATAAATAAAAATATTTCCAAGTAGGGTATCTGATTTAATTTCGGCCAGGCCTTAATTTCGGCCACCATTTTAGAGTGTTAAAAAATTCGCTTATTTTTAAAACACAAAAGAACTAGCACAAAGGTAACTGAATTAATGTTGAATAAAGTGTTTTTTTAAATAAAAGTTTTTTATTTTTGTTATTCTGCATTATCAACATTTTCATACAAAAAGTGATTTTTTTTGTGATTTTCCTAATTTTTGTTCTGTGTTTGAACTGCATCAAATTTAGAACTAAGCACAATATAACCTTAAAGTATCTTCTATTTAAGGCTCAAAGTTGTTAATTTTCATGCTTTGATATTTTCTTCAAAATCACTTTGCAACGCGTTCATCTAACTGCGCATTTTAAGATTCTGTTAATTTCTGCCACTTTAAAAATTAGTTGAAAGAACCTGCCGTTTTTTACTGTTTTTAAATATCATCGTACTACCGTATTTTTAAAGATTTTTTTTGCTCGTTTGACTTTTGTGAGGTTTTTTAAGCCAAAAATAAAAATTTAACAAAAAATACAGTTTATTAAAACTTCTTTTTTAAGGTTTTGACATAATTATTTAAAGTCTTGCTAATAATTTTTAAAAGTTTGCAAATGGGAAAAATTAAGTTATATGTGCCAAGAACAATACCTAAGGATAAATTTGCAACCTTTAAAAATTTTTATTGTTCAGTTTGCTCAGTTTTATTGTTCAGTTTTCCTAAAAATTTTTGGGGGTACATTGTGGATTGTAAATAAAGTAACCAATGAGTGAATTGAGTTGAAATTTATATTTTTGACCTTAGCGTGTCGAGAGCTTTAATATGAGTATAAACAAGACGGTATTACAATAAATATATTGTAACCATTGGGTGAATCGAGTTGAAAATAATTTTTTTGACATCAGCGTGTCGAAAGCTTTGATAATAGTATAAACATGAGGGTTTTATAATAAAATCACCTCTTAAGAATTTTAGGGGGTACATTGATGGGTGCAAAAATGGGTAACCACTGAAGAAAATTAAAAAAAACCATAAATTTTTGAAATCTGTGCGTCGAGAGCTTTCATATGAGTATAAACATGTCACTTAAAATAAAAAAATGACAAAATTATTATTTTTCAAAATTGGGGTATTTGGGGGTATGTAACCGGGTAACCATAAAAAATTTTAGTCTAAAATTAATATTTTTAAAATCAGCACGCATAGAGCTTTCAAACGAATATAAACACGGCTTGTAAATAAAAAAAAACAAAAAAATCACCTTTTACTAATTTTGGGGGTACAAAGGGGTCTGTATTTTGGTTACCCAGGCATTTAGAGCATTTTTTTATATTTTTAAAATCAGCACGCCAAGAGCTTTAAAATAATATATTACTCGCCTATTTAAAGGGCTGTGTCAAAAGTTTTGTTTTTAGGGGTCAGCCATTGTAGTGCCTTAGGGCATCACAAAATTTTGGAACTACCACCAAATGTAAAGCTTAAAATTCTGCATCCCCCCGGTCTCAAACCTGTGGCTCAAGCAGTTTTTGAGCATGATGCCAAAATATGCACTATCTGCCCCCATACAAAAATTTTTAGCAAAAATCGTAAAATTGACCTCGTTTAACCTGTCGGGGTACCCGACCGAGGAAGGTTACCCCTAACAAATTATATATGTTTGAGCTCAAAAAAGTATGGGCAATTTGTAAAAAAATTTTTAGATGTAAGGACCCATAAAGTAAAAAGTTAGAAATTTGGCCGAAAAAAATTGACCCTAAATTTCGGGGGTTTTGGGGCTAACCCCCCAAAATTTTTGAAAAAAAAAATTTCATTTTTCAGAGGTATTCAAAAGTACAAGGACCTTACCGCGAGGTATTTGCATATTGATCACGGCGTGTTCAAAAGTTATAAGAGCGCAAACAAAATTTTTTTGTCAAAATTTTTCCAGTATCGCTAAAAAAAACAGAGTAGTTGCGAATAAATATCAATAATTCTAAAAGATTATTTATATTAAAGGAATTTTATTTTCAAATATTTGATATTTTGTAAAAAATTCTTACATAACCAAACAACAAACAAGAAAATGTCAAGATAAAAAAAAGAAATTAAATCCAAACTATCCCGGATCTTGCATATAATATTATGAATGCATGTTTAAAATTAAAAAGGAAATATTTATAAAAATTGGAATGAAATTCCAGCAGAATGAATTACAATATGAAAAGCAAATTACAATATGAAATGTAATTCTGCAGGAAAGTATATCTCATTCTCCTGGAATGAAATTCCAGTAGAATGAGATATACTTTCCTGCAGAATTACATTTCATATTGTAATTCATGTACAACAATTCGATTCATTTCAATAAAATTAAATTCTGAGTGTGTATCTCCTTAAAATAATATACAGTTATTTTAATGTGCTTAGAACCTATTTATTTTAACATAATACCATCGAAATAATATCAAAAATATATAATAAAGGAACAATAAGACACTTACAACAAACTGTTTAAAAATAAAGGTCCCATTTAAATGGGACTTGGACCTATTTAAATGATCTTTTTTGATTTTTGGTCCCATCTGAATGGGATCCCATTTAAATGAAACCTGGTGCCATTTAAATGGGACTTATTTAAATGTGATTCCATTTAAATGGAACCTAATTCAATGGGATCCCATTTAGCTGGGATTCATTTAAATAAGTATTTTAAATGGGATCCCATTTAAATGAGACCTGCTTTTCAAGCAGTTTGTTCTAAGTGTCTCATTTTTTCTCTATTATATATTTTTGATAATAATTCATTACTAAAAGCTTAAAAGCATTTCTTTTTTTAAACAATGCTTCATTTTTTTAATAGGCTACAACATGTTAGTATTTGATATAGCTTAATATTTCTGAAATTCTTAAGTTCCTGTTTTTTTAAACAAGTTATGAAAGTTGTGGTTTTAAAAAATTAGCCGCCTACCCAGGTTTATAGAAAGCATTACAACTTAAGGTATAATGTGACAAAGACATTTAAAAGCATTTTCGTGCTGAGCTCCTAATCTCTTAATCAAGTTCTGTAAACAACAAAATAGCTATAAGCACCTTATGTATAACAAATAAAAAACAAGAACGTTCCAGGGACAAACAACAAAACTTGAAAGTAAAAACGATTAAGAATTGTTAACAAGCCGAGATTTGATGGACCGGCCCGACCCCGGCCGTTTTTTTTTCATTTTGACCCACGTCTCGTATTGTTTTTAAGCTTTTTATACCCCACTATAGGCGGTGCATCTAAATTTTTCGCCTGCCTTCTTATACGTATTATACCTTTATTGATATTTCTAAAACCTTTCTTCTAACTAACTCCATTCTGATTTTTCCGCCTACGACTTGCCTTTTATTTGCCTCCGAGACAGGTTTCCATGCTTCTACCGGTTTTCCAACCACCGGAGTCAGTTTTAATAGCGGTCCTTAAAGACTGATTCACACTTCTTAAAAAATGTTTAAAAGACCAAGTCCAATGGACAGTTTTAAAGCCTCTATCATACATCTGTCAAAAGACAGTCCATTTCAAAAGGCAGTTGAAAAGACAGTTCAAAGACAAACGTCTAAAAATAATGTTCAAAAGAACCAAAGTACAAAAGAATTTTAAAAAATATGAACTTTTTTCTCTTCTACTTTTTTGTTTTTGGATGACATTTGAACAAAATATGAAGGAGGCTTTAAAACGGTCGTCCTTTGAACACTTTTAACGAAATATGACCTGGGCTTTATTCCAAAAATGACTGACCAGAGCCCTGCATTATCTTAATTATATACGTTAGTTCAGCGCAGTCTGCTTAAAACCTAACTCTAAGATAAAAAAAATCATTAAAAAAAACAACAAACACTTCATGTAAAATACTCAAAAAAACTGACTTATACAAAATCATTGTATAATGCAAACTTTGAATTTGAGAACCTTTTATCATACCTGTGTTTGCACAGTGAGTTTTTTTACAAATACGTTTATACATAAGTACAAAACAAAGTGCACAGAATAAAAAAGCTAATTTTATTGTAACTATAATTATTAATTAATAATTTAAGACATCTAAGTTTTAACAACTGTATGTTTCCAGACATCAACACTAACATTTTTTAACTTCAAAAATTTTACAGTAAACTTAAAACTTAAACTTTGTTATTTTGTTAAATTGCACATGCATAAATAAAATTAAAAGGCTTCAAAAGAACATTTGAAATTTAAATTAGTAATGTTTCTTCCTACCCTTAAATATCATGCTCCGGAGCTCCGGCCATATAAAGCGGAGGGAGTTCCGGAAATCTACTTTAATTTGATACCTTGAATGTTAAGATTGGTGTAGGATTTGTCGAAATATTGCGTTTTCCGTACAAAAAAACCGCGATTTTTTCGTTAAAAACCCCAAACGACGGCAGTGATTTTGTAAAGTTGGCCAAACTTTCTTTCCTTCACTTCGTTTTTTAGCGAAAAAATCGAGTGTTTTTTGTACGAGAAACGAATATCGATAAATACTGCACCAATCTTAACAATAAAGGTATCAAATTAAAGTAGAAGGTTTAATTTATTAAAGCCTTAAAGCTTTATTTAAATGCCTAATTTGTAACTTAAGTCGTAATATCTATTGAGCAATTTTTCACATACAGAATTGTCGAAAAACGTCACATTTGGGGGGTCATAACTCCTAAACCCCTGGAGATATTTTGATGAAAAAATTTTTGTGAGCTATTAGGGGCAGGGCTAAGGTTTTTACAAAAAAATATCAAAATCGAAGACGGAAAGTTTGACTCCGCATCGCACCGCACCTTTAAATAAAAATAAAAGCTTTGTATAACCGTTTACTTATATAATTATACCTTATATAATTTTAGTTAGTGATAATCACGCTCCTCGTTTGAACCTAAGCTGTTATTATTATGGAAATTGTCATGTATGGGCAACGTGTTGTCATATACATAGCTTGAGATGGAAATAAACAGTAAAATCAATTAGCAAAAGGAACGTTAGAGTATAAAAAAATGGTTATAAATGAAAATCAATATCTATAGCATAACAAAATATTGTAGGCCCAATGCGCAATGATTAAAAATCTGTTGTAAAATAACTAACTTCTTCATTTCAAAAGCTGATAAAAAATTATCAAGAAAAAAATCACAATAAAAAGTGTTTTATTTCGTTTTTAAGCTATTTTTTTCTTTAAGCGTAAATTTTTTGCATATGATTTTTGTGGTCCAACCAAAAAAAATGTAACTTTTTCAAAGTTTTCAATAAATACATGAAGGCTATGCAAATGAACGATCTTTTTAGAGTATAATTATTTTACTCCTAGTTAAAAGGTCAGTCTAAGATTATTTTCAAATCAGCATTTTCTCCTTACTCCCCAAATAGTTTCAGACCTCCGACCATTTAAATTGTAGGGAAATCTTGGATTCAAAGCTAAGATCCCATCCTATTAGTTTAACCCGTTCCTGTGATAAACTTTACCCAGGCCACCACGGTAAATCAAAAGTAATACCTATATATTATTTAGCTATGACGATACTAAGATAATTAATTATGTGTGCGTGAAACAAATTAGCTCCCTGGTACAAACAAAACTCTGTGCGCACGTATTATCACACCTCCATTTCCGATTATTACAGCACACATAAAGAAAACAGATCACGAAACATGTTAAAAACAATTTATTACCACTAAATTTCAAGCAAAAATGATAATAATAAAAATTACTATTTAGGATTAAAAAAAATTTCAAACAAAAATGATATAGGAAATTAATTTTTAGTATTATATTTAAAAACACTAAATAAATTTCGCCTATTATAATAAATGTATTATAATAAATGTATATAGAAATTAATCAGTATTAATTGATATTAGTTAATTAGCATTTAAATTTTGCATATTATAATAAATGTATATAGAAATTAATCAGTATTAATTGATATTAGTAAATTAGCATTGACATTACATTAAATATGTTTTCCATTAAACTTTATGACATGACAAATTATAGCTGATAACTAAAAAATAAATTAAAAAAAAAAAACTATATACCGCTGCCGTATTACCGGCTATTTTTTTGTTATGATTCAAGCATTTTTCTCAACGAGCATCGGTTGGGTCAGGACGGTCAGCAAGGATTTGGATTATTTTATAACTGTAAAACAAACCAGCCCGTAACAAAAATACAGGGTTTGCATTTTTTTTTTAAAAACTATCCTAAGATAACGCTTTACTTTAATATTGTAGAAGTAAAACAGAAAAAAATAAAATTGGAATTTGGATTTCGCAATATTTCAGACATCTAACCTCGGTTTAAAACTGATTTTATAGCAATTTTATGGTTGCTGGCTTTTTGGATCTGTAAGCAGGGAACTTGGAAGGCGTCAGACAATTTGTGAAATTGAAATCAAAGGTAAAAAAAATGGGTTTGGGGTTAGGTTTAGGCTTAAGATTAGGTATAAGTCTTGTTTAGTTCAATATATCAGCTTTAAGTTTCTCATTGTTGGCTTCAAGTTCTCTTTACACCTGCCCTAATTTATTTTAATCGGCTTCTAGCTTTCTATCATGACTAAGTTAGCGAATTCTACTTTTAAGAAGTGCTGGCTTTTATACCTTTAGAACCGCAGGTGAGGAGTTCGAAATCTTTTTTTAAATTATTTCGAAAAAAACCCGTTTAGAAACAAAATTTTGAAAAAGAATTTTGCCTTTCAAAAATAATATAACGCTTATCTAAAAATATAGGTTTCATAGCAAATTTATTTTCTGAATAACACCGCGCCAAAATAATATGAATCCTAAGTTTTTTTGTTTTGTTTTTTTTTTTTCGAATTATAATAATTTTTTTACTTTAGTCGAAAAATTTTGCTCAATACGAAAAACGATATAGCACGGACTTAATTATCACAAAAATAAAATAGCAAGTGCAGCTGTCGCACAATAATGGGAAAATACAGCTGCGAAAATCGGAAGTTAAAATCCAAGTAAAAATAAATTCCGTTCACGTTTAGCATGGAATTTACTATTTTAAACAAACAAACAACTCTAACTTACCAGTTTTTTCTTTACCTTCCATTTCAAAGGTCATTTCGTGGAATTCAGTCAAATCATATACAAGTTTTTGCTTTCATCTCAGAATATTTTAAACAGACGACTTTAACTTCCCAAATTTCTACCCCAAGGCCTATTTCTAAGGTCAATTGGTTTCAATTTACCTACATCAAAGCCCAAGCACGCACTTAACACCGCAAAACATTGTATTCTAATTAATGCAAAATAACTTTTATAGATGTTAACTTGACGCTAGAATAACAAGTGAATTAAAAATAAAATTCACTGCATTTCGCATTTTTAAATAACAAAATAACATCCACATGTTTGTCAATAAACGCGAAAAAACCAAATCGTTAAGCTTTCTTCTCGTAATAATAAAATCCGCGTTGGTGAACATTGTTTGAATATATTATTATCAAAATAAGCATATCGCTATAGTAGACAAGACAAATAGCAATATGTACATCGTAGTCAGGCGACAATGATAGATAGCGAGAGTTTGAAATATATTCATATTCGTGGAGAATTACGTGAAAGAAATTAGTCTCCTGGTTAACGCTCTCTCAGTGGAGTTTTTCTCTTGTTAAACCTTCCGCGTGAGATATGGCACTTGGAAAACGCACGTAGTTAGAGGACGCAGGCTTCTTATCGCTATGACAATAGACAATATTTTTTTATCTATTGATTAATTTTATTTTTCGCTGGTTATATTGCATTATTATGATTTATAATGGTATCAATAAAAACATTAAATCGAAATAAATCATTTTTTTTAAATAATAGGGATGGTAAACGAAATAACTTCTGCGATTGACCTTCTGATCATTTGCGTTTGGAATAAAGCATACACTTGTTGTCCCCTGTTTCCACATTAGGATGTCGTTATTGCAAATAAAGCGAAAACGAACATTACGCAAGCTAACTTCTGGTTTTTAAACAAATAAAACAGTCATAAATATAGATTAAAAAAATATTTCAAGTTTAAATAAACTTAATTGATCATTTACGATCGGAGTTCCAGAGCTCCAGAGCTTTATATTGCAAGGTGTAAAAAATATTTTCGTTTATTTTTAAAGTATTACAACATAGTTGTTGTTTAAAATTAGTTTAGACTTTAAAGAATTCTAAAAGCTTTTAAAAATTTTTTTAACTTAATTTGGATAGTTTAAAGCTTATTATTCTTGAAATACGTTTTAAATTATTTACCTTATTTTAAAAGCTTTTTTATAAGTTTAAAAAAATATTTCTTTCAAAAAAATTTAAAACATAATCAATCAAAGGTGGATAATTGTTTTTTAATTTCACAATCAGTACTAAAATAGATTAAAGATCCAGTCCGAGATCCTGAAAATATCACTATATCAGATACGCAGATTATATGAAAAATGAAATGAAAAGCCTTTATTTAAACATACCAATAAAGTTGTAAAAAGCAAGAAAAAATGTAATCACATACAGAATTACTCACGAACAAAGATAAATTACATTGTACACAATTTAATAAAAAAGAGAAAAAAACCCTGAGGCTTTAAACAACATACCGGATTGTTTTTTAATAAAGGGGAAGGAAAACACAGAGCCATATGGCTTCTTATATGTGCCTATCGAATTTGCTAAAACCATTAAACTTTAATTGTTTTATTTTGTTTTTAAAACTGTATAACGTTTTGACGTTCACGACGGATTGCGATAAAACATTCCAGTATCTTGCTGCTCTCAAAAAGAAAGAATTGAAATAAACATTTTTTGGCGTTGGATATTTTTATTTTTAGGTTATGATTGCTTCGGGCTTGATAGGTGCCCCAGTTAAAAAATTCTTCAAATTTTATATCATTTAGTTTATTAATAATTGAATAAAACAATGATAAATCAATATGTATTCTACGTTCTTCAAAAGAAATTAAATTTAAAAAATTTAAGCGCTCTATATAGTTTCTCGCACAGTTTAAACCACATTTAGCAAATAGGCTGCACTTGCTCAATCCTATCAATATCTTTCAAGAGGTATGGGGACCAAACTGGAGAGCAGTACTCCGAAATTGGTCTTACACAGCTTTTGTATGATGTAAGAATAGCATTTATTTTTTTGGTCTTAAAACAACGAAATATTATGTTTAAAACTTTATATGCATTTTTTGTAATAGATTTGCAGTGATCTGTCGATAAAAATTTGCAGTGATTTAAAGACTTAGAAACTATAACTCCTACATCCCTAGCTTCATCAGTAGTTTTTAAAACTTGCACATCAATAAAAACAGGAATGCATGGATTATCGTGACCTACGTAAACTATACTACATTTATGAGATGCAACAGGGAGTTGCCATTTTTTGGACCAACTGATAAGCTGACCCACAGATTCCTGCAATACATTGTTATTTTCGGTTTTTGATCTAATTTGATATAGCTTGACATCATCGGCGAACAACTTACAGGACACATTGGGAATTTCTTTTGGTAAGTCGTTAATGTATAGCAAAAACAATAGAGGTCCAAGGACCGAGCCCTGAGGCACTCCCGATATAACGTTACTGTTGTTTGAATACGTGTTTTCAATAAAGATTTTTTGTGAACGACAAAATAAAAAAGCTTTTATCCATTCTAGCAAATTCCCCTCAATTCCATAGCTTGAAAGTTTTAAAATAAGTTTCGAGTGAGAAACTGAGTCAAAAACTTTACTATATTTAAAATAAATAATATCTACAACCAGATTATTTTCTAAAGCTTTATTCCAATCAAAAAAAGATTCTAAAAGTTGAGAACATGTTGATTTTCTGCGTAAAAACCCGTGTTGCGCGTTTGTAATTAATCCATTTGCTTTTAGGAAATTAAAAATTTGTAAATAAAATTCGTAAATGAATAAAAAAATAAATAAAAAGAAATAAAAAAATAAAAATTTGTAAATAAAATTCGTAAATAAAAAATTCGTAAATGCAAGTTTCCCCTACTTTACAAGCTATGCTAGTTAAAAAAATTGACCTGTAGTTGTTTGGGTCAGTTGGGCACCCTTTTTTAAATATTGGTATAATTATTGCCGTGAGCAAACTCGGGGGTAGTTTATGAGTTCTAAAAGAAACTTTGAAGAAGTAAAATTGTTAAAATTATAAAATAAAAAAAAATTATTGACAGATGTAAATACTAATGATTTTTTTTTTGATATTGATTAAAATGAAAACAGAAGCTATATTAATGTATGAATGGTGTCCGCAAGAAATAATTTTTGCAAAATATTCTTGAAAAAATGCCTTCTTGAGCAGTACATTATTCGGTGTTTCTAAAACTTTTTTTTTTGGCTTTTTATGAGTTTTTTATATTTTTTTAGCTAATTGTAAGGTTTCGCTAAAGCTTAGGAAAAAAATTTTCTTTAGTTGAGAATTTAAAAGTAATTTAGAAGATATTTTTACCGAAGATATAATACAAAATTTATTTCTTCCTAGTCTGAATAACATAGCTGATTATAAGCAATTTTATGTTTTCAATACATCAACATTTCGTTACATGTAGGTAAAAATTATTATATAACAGTTTTTACCTGGAAAAGCAAGAATAATGTGTTGTTTTCCGTATTCATGGCAAACAAAACAAACAACAACAACAAACTTTGGATGTTATACGTTTTGTCAGTGTCTCTAATTTAACTTTATAATTTTATAAACAGAGACATTTAGTGTTACTTTAAAACTAATAAATTTACTGTGCGCTGAGCAAATAATTGTTGCTTTTTAACTATAGGCAAATAAAATCTAGCTGACCTCGATAATTATAGTAATGAATCGACTATTTAACAACAAAACCATTTAAATCGTATTTTAATAATTATTTATCAAATTACTTAATTTGGAACCCAAATGCAAATTTTTGAAGATCTTAAGTTGGTTAATTTTAGTATATTTTGTGAAAAGGTGGAATTTAAAAAAATTCTGCGTTTTTATTTTAAAATAACACGTGAATACCGCACAATTTTAATTGATTCGCTCATGTCTGTATTCTAATTTTTGACGTCAGCCAGATATAATTCAACCATAATTGCTTATTATTTTTAGTTTTTCAAAAATTATTTCATACAAAATGTAAAACAAATTTCTCCGTTCAAAATTCCAAAAACAGGGTTTCGGAAATCTAAAAAGTAGATTTGGAGATTACATAAAAAAATTCCGGTTTTACTAAAAAAAATTGACGTTATACATAATTTAAAATCAATCGCATTAGTAAAATTAATCATAAAATTAATCAGACAAAAGTTATTAGAAATAATAGAAAAATTAGAGAAATCTATATAATCACAAAAAGTAATTCAATGTATAGATTTCGTTGTTGGTTGCAAAAATTTTTATGTTTTTAAAAAATCCACATTTCGTTTAGTAAAAATTAATATTTAACATTTTTGTCGGTATATTTTTATTGAAATTTTAATAATAATTTTATAAATTATCACTTGATTACTTATATAAGGCAATTTTCTTTTAAAAACTCTTTACAGTTTACAACATCAATTAATTAAATATTAAAGGTGATTATAATATATTATGTTAAACACAAATTATAAACTAATTCTAGAAGAGAAAACTTTAAACAGTTAAAAAAACATAATTTTTTATACATCCCAATTATTTTTAAACTTAAAATATAAAAACGGGCTCATTTATTGATATGAATTATTAATATTAAATCTTATTTAGTGATTTATTTTAGTATTTGTTCAAAACATAAAAACTAGCCTTGAAAAATGCTCTAAGAATAGAGCAGGAAAAAGGGGCGATTTTTCCCTGGGCGTATGTTTAGACAGAAAAGATGTGGACTAGGCTAAGATGGACATTATGTGCACTATAGGAAATTTGCATTTGCTTTGGGCAGCAGCTCACTAAATAAAAATTTCTACCATATGATAATGATTTGTTTATACATTGATCTAATCACACAGCACTGTTGCATTTTTTTTAGTTTGATGAAATGTCAATTTAAAAAATCGTACTCACAGCAATCTTTGACAAGCGCGAAATCGCCATTTTTTCAATTAGAAGATTATATTTGTATGTGTAAGAAACAACTATAAATTTGAAAAAGTGGCGATTTCGTGGCGAAATTGACATTTCATCAAACTGATAAAAAAATGCAACAGTGCTGTGTGATTAGATCAATGTAAAAACAAATCATTATGACATGGTAAAAATTTTTATTTAGTGAGCAGTTGCCCAAAGCAAATGCGAATTTCCTATAGTCCACATAATATCCATCTCAGCCTAGTCCACATCTTTTCTGTCTAAACATACGCCCGGGAAAAAATCGCCCCTTTTCCTGCTCTATTCTTAGAGCATTTTTCAAGGCTAGTCCACCACTCTTTTTGAATTAAATTAAAAAAATAGCCTAATAAACTATAGTTTTAGCTGCGCAATGACATATGTTTATAATCATTTCGTTGCCGAGATATACTTTTTTAAATAAAAAATAATAAGAAGAAGATGATGAATTTAAATTACAAAATTTACCCACGTTGTTTAATTATAGTTAGTGCGGTGCAGTTGCGCTCCAGACAAAGTTTACCTAGGTTCTCTAAATTTAGTTGGCGCGATGCCGTGCGCCAAATAATAAGAAGATGATGAACATGAATTACAAAATTTACTCACGTTCTCTAAGCATAGTTGGCGCGGTGCCGTGGGTTAAATTTCAGTGTGGCACCCCGCACCACCGATAAGTACCGGCGCGTGGCGCTCCCGCACCACCGACGCTTATTATTATTTTTTAATAAATAAAACTTTGAATTAACTTTGTCATCAGTAATGCAAGAATTAAAAAAAGTACTCTGTTGTTTTCGCCGTTTTCCGCGCAGTTGAAGCAGATGGCGCTGGGAACTGGTTCCGTTTCTGCCACCAATTAAAACCGGTCTACTTTTTTTGTGCGGTTTCTATGAGGGGATGTTGGTTGTTTGCTCTGTACAATCCTTGTTTTTGCCAAAAGGCTGTTATTGTGCGGTTGGGAGTTTTTATTTGTCTATTTTTTAAATTTTTTTATTTTGATCAATAAATCGATAACAAGGACCTAAATGAAAAAAGTGCTTCCTAAGAAAGTTGCGTAATTCTTTCTTCTTTCTAATGAGCCCATGTGTATTTTTGATCAATCAGTAACGAATGAGGAATATTGCTTTTAAGGATGGAGCGTTGGAATAAGAAGAAGAAGAAGGTTCTGAATTTTAAAATTTACCCACGTTCTCTAATAATGGTTGGCGCGGCGCCACGGGGCTAAATTGCCCCGTGACGCTCCCGCGCCACCCATCATACATAAAAATCATAACTAAACTCAAACTATATGTCTCAAACTCAACAAAATGTCTAATGAATGCTATTTCCGAGACAATACAAAAAATGCAATTAATGATTTAATTAAATCAGCACAATCATTACCTGTTTGGTAATAATTAAATCTAAGGCGATTAATTTAATACAAACTAATTACAATAAATTAACATTATACAAATTACATTAATTTTACCAATTATATTGGTGAAATTAATCATATAAGTAAAGTTAATAGATAAAATAAATGCGAATAAATTTGTTATTCTAGTTTTGATAGTGTTGTAAAAAGTTATTTTTACTTTTACTTAAAGTAATAAAAGTAACGGATTTTGGATTACCTTTACTTTTACTTTTACTCGACTTTTGAAATTTCAATTACTTTTACTTTTACTTTTACTCGACTTTTGAAATTTCAAATACTTTTACTTTTACTCTTACTCGGATTTTCCTCTGCAAATACTTAAATTAATTTAAGTAAAATTTAAGTAATTTGAAAGGGTAAATTCCCCATGGGCTTTTTGTAAAGTAAATGGCAAGAGAACATTTTTCAAGAGCCACTAACACGCTAAAACCATTTATTTTGACTAAAAACTTATCAAAATGATAATTTATACATAAAATTAGCAAAAAAACTTTGGAACAGAGCTTTGGAGCTCCAAAAACCGGTGTTTTGCTCCGTTCAAAATTACTTTTATTATACTTTTACTCTTACTTTTACTTTAAAAAATAGGTCTTACTTTTACTTTACTTAAATAAAATTTTGACCATTACTTTTACTTTTACTTTACTTAAATTAAAATTTTTCAAATTACTTTTACTTTTACTTAAAATAATCCAAAATCAATACTTTTTACAACACTAAGTTTTGATCATTATTCAAAATAGTGACCATTTTAGTTTTAGGTTGGTATTGATTTATTCGTCTGAACCAATCTTTTTTATAAGAATTAATGAAATTATAATCCACACACACACACAGACACATAAACACACACACACACACACACACACACACACACACACACACACACACACACACACACACACACACACACACACACACACACACACACACACACACACACACACACACACACACACACACACACACACACACGCACACACACACACACACACACACACACACACACACACACACACACACACACACACACACACACACACACACACACACACACACACACACACACACACACACACACACACACACACACACACACACACACACACACACACACACACACACACACACACACACACACACACACACACACACACACACACACACACACACAAACACAAACACACACACTATCTACACAGGATTCTAAAAAATAGTTCGTCAACAAATTAAAGAAACCTTCTTAATCAAAGTGACATAGGTACGTTTTCTTAATAATAAAAAAATTAACCCGTACAACATGTTTTTTTTAAGTTGTAAATTTTTATATCTCAATTTTATGTTTGTTTTATACGACTATTTTCTTTTCTACTTATTTGTACATTAGTGTCTTTATATTGTATTAATTTATTCTGGACCTGTACAATAAAATTTCTTATCTTATCTTATCTTAATAGAGTTATCTACCTTTATTTGCCAATGATTCTATAGCAAAAAATATATAATATTACCAGTGATGTTCCCCAGAGCTCGGAGCTTCGAAGCAAACCACGAGCTCCGGAGTTTCGCTCTATTTTGGTATTTTTAGTCGAATATTCAGGGTCATGAACAATCAGTTTTTCTTTTAATTGAGAATAGATTTTTTCGGTGAAAATTTTTCTGTTTAATGAACTATTCGCTATCCAAGTAAAATTCCGCTTTTAGCCGACTACTTTCCTTCCGCACCCGAATGGTACGCGATTACGGTAGCCGATGGAGCTTGGAGCATTTGTTTTTCAGGCTGAACCTCAGATGAAACTATATAAACAACAAGCGAAACAATATTAACAAACAACAGAATTGTTAAAAAGACTCGTAGGCCGAAACGTATCTTATAAATATCTAAAAAATTCGTTCACAATAATCGACTCCCGTCAAATTTGCATACGGTTTGGTTGAAAAGTGGGTAACTGTCATTGTTGGAAAACAAAACAAAAAATGTTTTTGTGGGAAAACCGCGCAAAACTGCTACATGTACTACTGCTGAAATAAATATCATAGGGAACGACTAATCAATCAGCTGCGTGCCTGCCAACCATGCTTATGCAAATTATTTCTTATGTGACTTTGTTCGGTTATTTTCAGCTGATGTGCAAATCACCCTAAACGTTGAAAACGCAATCTGCCGGGTTCCGGCGTTCTCTCCGCATCCACTTCCCGATATGTGCTATTTTGAAGTAAGCATTATTAGCGTTTGACATTTATGGATAAAGGAAAACACTAAACGATAATTATTGCCGATAATACGCCGGAGCATTACGTCGTTACTACGGAAGAATCAGCAACGATTTGTATAAAATATACGCGACTGTGACTTAATTTAAACTTCAAACCGCACCCTACTAACTATAAAAAATGGCTCACTCTGTCGTTTAATTTATAATGACTGTTGCTCAGTTTGCCGTGGTGACGACAAGTAATGAGAAAAGAGAGATTTTGGATTTTGAAACAGCGATAACGCTTGTAGAACTGTGGAAATACGGTAAATTTTATTTGAAAACCAAATATTGGCGCAGTAGTTTGTTTTGCCGAATTGTACCGGTTTTGGAATAAAAAAAATATTACATTAAAATTTAGTTAACAATTTTTCTTATCTTTTTTAATAGAATTATTACAAAAATTGTAAAAATGTTTTGTAAACAACGTTAGAATACAATACATTATAGGGTTTTATCAGATGATAATAGTTGCTATGTGACG
>JASAMX010021991.1:0-26932 GCA_030248175.1 Microlaimidae sp. YZB2_3
GGAATTTTGTGAAATTTATTATGCAGTAAGCGGGGCTTTTTTAAAATGTTGGTTAAATGTTTCGTAGCTTTAGATATTCATTCCAAAAAAATACTGTTGATAGTAAACAATTTTTGATGACTATTTACATTTAAAGTTAAAAATGCAATACAGTACAAGAAAGATCAATTTTAAAACTGCAAAATTAACCTTTAATGTTAAATGTTCTTACTGTAATTTTAACAGCGCAATGCTAAAAATTACCTTAAAAATAGATTTTTTAAATATATGAAAACATGTCTGTGTTTTTCGGTTTGGTAAAAGCTAAGCCTAAACTGCTTTAATACTAAGCTTGGACCTTTGGTACTCAAGGTAAGACGCGGCTAAAACAAAATTTTCCGGCAATGCACACCCGTAGTGTGAACTAGGCCTTAGTGTTTGAAAAAAATCTCGTGTGGAGAAAACGTGAAAAACGTTTATTTTAGAATTTGTTTAAAATTAGTTTTGCGATTTTTACACTGGGAGCCGCATTCAGAAAGCACAATTATTTTTAAATTAAGAAGACAAACTTAAAACTACGGAGTTACCTTATTTTTACCACCTTATCTAGCTATTTTAATGGGGTCCCTTTTCTTTGAGCAACTCGATTTTTTTGAACCGCCCACTTACCTTAAATTTAAGGGGGACCCTTAAAATAAGGGCCCCTTTTGGACTTTTGAACAACCGGTCCTGGTGCTCTTTAAAATTTCCGCATTGTTTGTCTAAGCATAAATTTTGAACTAATGAAATATGTTTGAAACGCCCTAAAGTGTATAAGCTTAGAATTTTTACTTTTATACCGCCTTTTTTTAATTGGCCATTAGGAATGCGGAACCTATTTATTTATATCTTTTCTCTTAATGCAGAGTGATTGGTCTCCTGGGTTAAAAATAATGTGAGTAAAAACGGTTTTGACCGAAATTGGCAGAAACGTATGATAAACATAACATTTCTTTTATGTTTCGTCTTGAAAGTTTACTATAAAAAATGGAACAACATGTGGCTATATAACTTCAACTAATATTATTATTTATTTATTTCTTTTTTTTTGGGACGATAATCTTTTTTAACACATTCTTAACGTAAAAATAAAAATAATCTCATTCAAATAATTCTTTAATTTTTCATAATGATTTAGAATTAAGCGACTTGGCGAATAATCTAAACTTACCAGATAATCCATTTAATCAACAACTGGAAACGACAGGTATTTTAAAAACTTTTGTAGTTCTTAATTAGGTGTTGATTATCAAACACAAAATGTCTCTGGCTTATGTAAACAAGTGATAGAGATTAAAATGTATTGATTTTGTAGAACTTTTTGTAAATTAAGTTAAGTACAAACCTGTCCAAAGCGCAAGTTATTTCAACTTTTTGGCTTCCAAAAGACAATTTTAGATTGCCCAAAGAACAATTTTAAATTATCTAATTTGATATTTTTCTCTGTACACTCTTTTGTTATTGGACTGACTTTTGGGACTTTTGGACTATATATTTTAGAGTGTCTTTTGTATACTTTGTCCGTTGGATAAAATATAAAGGAGGCTTAAAATCTGTCCTTTGGATTGCACGAAGTATGAACCAGGTTTTGTAGTAGACTATGTGTTATTTTCGAGCGCAAGTTTTCTTGCGCCCCGCCTTGATCATCCACCTTGTGAGCATTACACTATTGCGTTGCATACAAACACACGGTGGCAATTATTCAAATTTAATGAAAACGAAAGAAAGAAAAACCACGCCTACGTTTGCGATCACGAGTACCGTGCTAATTACAAAACTTTTGGACCCGATCCACTTCGAACTGGGTACGTTTTTTACGTTGACAGGTCTGCGTAAAAAACGGTCGCAGTCCGTTTGGATCATCGGAAAGTGGACTGGCTCCAATAATACCCGGACTGGTACATCAGTCTCTATTTGAAGATGGAGTGATTTAAAATGAGTCGAACAAGAAGTATAATTTAAATAAGAAATTTCGGGATTTTTTATTTAAATTCTTTTTTTTTTCATTCGGAATTAAAAAATTCAAAACCGGACTGGGCTCAGAAAAAAAGCGGACCCAGTCCGTTTTTCCAAAGACATTTCTGAATATCAAAAAGGACTCCGACCGTTTTGTACGCAGATCGGTCTGCGTAAAAAACGGACCCAGTCCAAAACGGAGCGGGTCCGAAAAATTTATGAATGGCACGTGTAGTTTACATATTCACCATTTAACCCAGTTACAGGGTTTTCGAGAGGTCATGTGAAACTCAACACATTGATGATTGAAAAAATTTATAAATTAAAACAAAATTTAAAAACAGGAATTAAAAAAAATTGAAAAAATATATTGAAAACAATTACAGCAAAGCTAACTTGTAATAAGTGTTTTGCTTTAAAAACCATTAATTCATAAACCTAAAAAGCAATTGTAAAAAGTAAACTATTAATTAACTCGTCATATACTGTAATATATAACGATATATTTCACGCTGATCCAAATTCTTTGTTTTAAACGGAAGGAGTTCTATATTAACAGAAGAACTCGCCATATGATGTCTAAATATTGTCGTAACAAGCGGCCACACGAGGCTGGTTTAAACAGGGGCGTGCCCGCATTTGTCTAATAACGCACCTGCGCCCGCCCGCCTGCTCGCATTATGAAGACTGCGGGGCCGACGCATATGAGTACGGCATGAAACAGTACCACAAAAAATGTCCCGGGTTTCGCAAAAGAGTACGCACGAAAGCGTACGCCACAAAACAGTACCGTCAAAAAACAGTACGGCACATAAGAGTCCTGTGTGAATTGCATTTGCTACACCACGCGACTCTGACACAAAACAGTACTGTCACGAAAGAGTACTGGCACAAAAAGTAATCTATTCACGTCTTCAGAGTCGGCGTTTAACTCAAAACAGTACTGGCACAAAAGAGTACTGAAGTAATAATTTAATGTTAAAATTATTACTATTAACAGCTGCTTAATTTAATTACAGTAAAAACCAATGAGCAGCGTTTTATATAACAAGATTTATTTTTTATAGACCATAAAGTTTTTGAATTTTTCTTGTTTATAATTACATAGCGAGTGTAAGAGGCACTGTGAGTCTCTTCGGCTGTTTAATTTAAGCAAGTATAGTTTTGACCGCGCCTACTGAAGATACTTTTTAAAAAATTTCTTCCATCCGGAGTTTGCTCATGTTGCTTCCAGGTTGCTCAAATTTAAATCAACGATTTCAATATTTAACTTGAATTAGGTTTTAAGTTATTTTGTTTTTGGGAATATTTCCATAAGTTTAAAAACACTAATTTACAAAATAGTCTTGACAAAATATTTTATGGCATTACTTTTTAATTTTTATTAAAGTTAATTAAAATAGGGCGTAGCTTTAAAGCTCCGAACGTTTCTTTAAAGCGTCTTAAAAAATTATAAATTTTCCTATACCAAAGTTTTAGTGTGTTAACTGTTACAACATGTTATTCGTTTGGTCATTGGTAAAGCTCCGAAATCATACACAGTCAGACAGACAAAAAGCACATTAGCTAAACGAAATATAAAATGGTTTTGAGCATTTTTTTATGGCATATTTTCAAAGCAAAATTTTTTAAATTGGGAATAAAACGAATTCCATCTAAAAATGAGAGTTTAAAAATTGGAAGCAGATATGCATTGATCTATTACTATTAAGCTTTGCATAAGTTGTTTCTAAATAAATTTAATTTTTGACTTTTAAGTTTTCAACCCATAACTATTTATTAGTGGATTATCAAAAAAAATAAAACAATTTATAAAAAAAAGTTTAAGTCAAACATTTCTAAATTTAAACGAACGCCAGTTTTCGACGCTCCGGAACGCCGGTTTTCGGGGCACTAAAGCAACTTCATAAATAACTTTCGCCTCACTTTATTTTCATAATAATTTAGCATATAATTAAAGCGTAGTATTTCATTTTCTTTTTTTTGCGGACTCAAAGTTTCTAAACAATGATAAAAGCAAAAAAAAACTTGTAAAAAGTGGCTAAAAAACATGAACATTTTAAGGTTAAATTGGAGGATGAAAATAAGTTTTATATAATTCATTTAAAAAGCGCGGCTTCAGAATTTTTTGTTTAAATTATCGTTTCTTCGGAGCATGTAATCTTTTTGTATTTTTGTGTTCAAAAACCACTGCGAATTCGCAGAAGGAATTCCGCGCCACCACTGCTCAGTCTTAAACTTCGTGACGTGAAGGAGATCGGCACCGAGTTAAATACAGTGCAGCACTGGCGCGGAATCTCTTCTGTAGAATGAATCCCTAAGGGTTATTAGCGCAGGAACATAACTAACAAACTGCTTTAGTTTCGTTAAAAAACAAAAAAAAAATCATATCGATTATTATTTCAACTGATTAAATTTTTTAGCAAAATATAAAACGTCTTGTAATAGCATTCAAGAACAAACGATTAAAACAAAAAAAAAATTTTATTCAAGATAATTTCGGAATGCCCATGTTTTACTACACGTTAGTTTGTATACACCGTTAGTGTTTACTTTTAATTACCTAACCATAAAAGAAAAAACAAATAGAACAAAAATACTTCCCACATTTACCACGCCTCAAAAAGTATATTTTAATATGCTTATGTTGATTTCTTAAATATGCAAATTTCCATTTTAATCTGTCAAATCCGATAGTTCTTGCACGCAATTTCCCAGTACTTCTTTGTGTTCGTACTCTTTTGTGCCGTACTCTTTTGTTCCAGTACTGTTTCGTGCGTACTCGTTTGCGAAACCCGGGACTGTTCTGTGTACTGTTTCGTGCCGTACTTTTATGATTGGGAGCCGAAGACTGCCTCTCCGCATTTTTTAAGACTTTTCTCGCCTCTGAGGGTATCAAGCGCCACTGCTCCTCCCGCAGCCTATGCCACGGAGCAAAACATATATGACGAGAGTACGAATACTACATGATATTTCAGAGATATTAAAATTCTGAGGTGTTAGTTTTAACTATTTCTAAATTTTTTTTATTTCATTAGTAAGTTAAAACTGATTAATAATTCATACAAGTGTCTATCAAAAATGATATTAATATTATTGTATCTAGAGAATTAATAAAACGACACTTACATCTAAAAATTTTTAAAATTATTTAAAGACTTATGAGTATTTGTATATAGTCCTAATGCTAAAGTCGACCGTAAGTATTTTATTTTCAAATTTTTATTTTCAATATTACATTGGGACTGATCTATAAATTATAAATAGAAAATAAAAAAAAACAAAAAAAATTAAACCATGATTAATCAATAATGAGCCATTGATAAAATGAAATAACTTCCTGTCATATAAATCCCTGTATGCAAAAACTCACAATAAGGCTAAAATTTTTACGAAAAATCAATTTTAATGTAACTTAAAAAAAGTTTATTTATTTATTTATTAAAATTCGCATAATGCAAGAACATCTAAGACATAATTTAGGATGCAATAGTTAGGCGTCCTTTTGGTTAAACTTTAGTTTTTAGATTCGTCAGGCGAAAATTTTGAGTTGTCGGAAATATTTGTTTAATTGACGCTGCTAAAATGAGAACTTGGAGCTGAAACTAAGAAAATAGTTTGGAATCAAATTTAGGCCTTTGTTTAGGCTTGGAGATATGTTTCTGAAATTTCACATTTTCGGTTCCACGATCCTACTTTTGGCTCTAAGTTCTCCATTTTGAGTTCCAATTTCCAGGTTTCACGATTGTCAAAACTCTCCCATTTAAACGAAAGTTGTTGAGTGTTAAATATCTTCACAGAGTTATGACATTAATCACTTTTTGCTAATTAGCGCTTAGGAAAAAATAAGATTTCTTATTCATTAGAGATCAATTTTTCAAGCGATAATTGGCTAAAACAGCTCCTCACACAACCATACCCACAGCTCCTTCCACAACAATTCCCACAGAGCAAAGCATATATAACGGGATCACGAATACTTATATGACATTTTGAGGGCCCTTAAAATACCGATATGTAAATACCATCGGCTCCAACGACCCTGAATTTAAGCTAGATTACACCTGTGTCACCTAGCTTCTAGCAAATAAAAAACCCGTGACCACATGAACCACTGAAAACAAAAGCATGCAGTAAATAATTTTTCCGATTATTTACCAGGAGAAAGCGCAGATCAAAACGCATAAAAAACGACCGCTATCGACGGGTCCGGCACAAAAGAGTCCCAGCACACAAGACTCGTGAAAAAAATTGCAGCTGGCACAAAAGAGTCCTGGCACAAAAGAGTCCCGACACAAAAGAGTCCTAGAGAAAATGCGTTCATGTCCCCAAGTGCTGCGAGCCCTGAGGTCGGCACAAAAGAATCCTGGCATAAAATCAATTTTTCACAGCTAACATACAATGTTCATACCTCAGCTTTTTTGCAGTTTTTTATTTGTTTTTTAATTAGCCTCTTAAGAGGTTGTGTGAAGAATTTCGCGGGTAAAAAATTAATGTTTTTAAGTATTTTTATTATTTAGTTATTAAAACGCTTAAAGCTTTGAATTTGTAAAACGTTTAAAAAAGAAAAAAAGAAAAAAATCATTGTTGTATTTGGGTATGAATCATATAATATTGAGTTAGTGTTTTTGTCATAATTGAGTGTATGTCAAACAAAATCATGTCTAAGTAATGATTTTAGTTGGCATAAATTTTTTGTTCATTGCTAAAATATTAGAATTTTTATCAAACTAGTGTTTTAATCGTAATTGTAGGAACGTCCGTAGATGTCAGACAACAAGATGAACAGACCACTGGGACTTTTTGCGTGCCATTGCGCACAACTACAGATTTAAAAAAAAAACAACAAAAACACAAAAGGACACTCTTTCCGCCCATTTGCTGATTTTTAACCAAATAACGAGTAAAAAACAACCAAATATTGTTATACCTCCAGACCAATACAAGTTTCTGTACTTTTTTGCCAACTTTTAGTATTTTTTAAATTTAATTATTCTGTGTTTTTTTTAACTAAATATTTGGTTGATTTCTCGAAACTAGTTGGTAATTTTTTACCAAATACAGTAGCAGTTTTATTATCAGATGCTTAATGAGTAGTGTTGGCAGCAATTTAACCAAATATTTGTCAACTTTTTACTAAATACTTGGCATTTGAATTACGCAAATTACACGACATATTAATGCTAAATGTTTTATTTAAAATCCTTCTGATCATAACGCAATGCAAATAAATACACCAGAAAAGCAAAACTATTTAGCATAACTTTAAATGACATAAATAACACCACAAAATACGCAGTAAGTAAGGTAAATATTCACTAAACTCAAAAAATTTTCTAGGGAAAAATAAAAAAGCGATTTAAAAATGTTAAATACGAATTTTTTACTGAAACGCTTTATTATTTATTTACAATAAAAATGTTGGTGATTAATTATTAGTTTTGTATTTGATTAAAACTTATTTGATTAGTCAATAATGACTCGTTAACGTAACTACTGCACATAATGAATTAAGCGTATAATTTTATGAAAATGCTCCCAGTCGTTTAAGTTATCGTTAAAATATTAGCTGTCATTCAGAAATTTTTTTAAATTTACAGAAACTTTTGAAATTCTTTTGAAGTCTAACGCAAACGTTATCACATACGAAACAATACATAGAATCGCTCTTTAGCTCAAAAAACGCAAAACCACATTAAAAAATCTGGGTAACTATATGGGTTTTTAACCAGATTAAAAAATCTGGGTAACTATATGGGTTTTTAACCACATTAAAAAATCTGGGTAACTTTTCTACAGCCCGCTAATGAAAAGATTGACAACTGTAATTATTGGAATAAATATTTGTTTCCCCAAGAAAAAAAGTAGCAACTTTAAAAAAAATTTAGCTAAAAATCTTTCAAATTAACTGTTCGTCGTTACTTTAACAAAGAGTCACAATCAGTATAAAGTCAACGTGACTCATTTTATTTGGATTATTTATGTGTTAGAATATAAAAAGAGTCAAAGTTAGGAGTATTTTACGACGCTTTTGATTCATTATGTCAGAGTAACGACGTGGTGAAATACGTCATAAACTGGAAGACAGCTGAGGTGTGAACATTGTATGAGAGCTGTGAAAAATTGATTTTATGCCAGAACTCTTTTGTGCCGACGTCAGCGCTTGAAGCGCTTGGGCGCATGAACGCATTTACTTCAGGACTTTTTTGTGCCGGGACTATTTTGTGCCAGGACTCTTTTTTGCCAGCTGTGATTTTTTTCAGGAGTAATTTTTTTCAGCCTTATCGACCAAACTCACGTAAGAAATAATTTGCATACTGTTTGAAGAGTGCATTCGCAACTGTCAACCCACCTTAATATTTTTGACGTAAAACCGTGCAAAAACTGCTGAACGTATACTATTACTGAAATAAAAATCATACGAAATGACCAATCAGCTGCGTGCAAAACATGTTTATGCAAATTATTTTTTACATCACTTTGGTCGGTTATCAACTTATTATCAAAACTTAAAATTGCGCATTAACTGCTCCGTTTTTTTTCTCGTGATCCTTTATACTTTGATACGTTAAATATAGAATATCTATGTTTGAAACACAGTAATAGCAAAACAGTATAGGGGACATAGGCTACTATTGAATATTGGGCAGTTATGATGTTAATAAAACAAATAAGAACGCAGAAATCCCATCTTTTTACAAAATATACGTCAGGATTTTATGGATTCCAAAAACGTCAGTATTCGTGATCATTTCATATATGTTTTGCTTTGTGGCAATGGTTGTAGAAGGAGCTGTTTTAGTCAATTAGCGCTTGCGAAAAAATTAATTTCCAATGAATGAGAGATCTCTATTTTTTCTAAGCGCTAATTGACTAAAAGTGATTCTTATCACGTCATAACTCTGTGAAGATATTTAACACTTAACAACTTTCGTTTAAATGGGAGTGTTTTGAAAAACGTGTATACAACAATTTTAAACTAATAAAGTTTTTATAAACATTAACCGCTAGCGAGATATGCTCACCTGCTTTAGTCCACATCATTTTTGTTAACTTTAGCCGTTAAAAATTTCCATTGTTCAAAATTGAGTAATTAATAAATATTTATTAAAATAAAGTATTTAGTGATTGTTTGATTAAACTGTTTGTACAAAAGTTTTAATTGCTTTGTTGATAAATTGGCGATTTAATACCTAGATTAGCTAGATATAATTTGCTTTTAATTACCAGCCTTGTTGAACGCATCTTGTTCTTTATTTTTAAATGAGTCTTTAAAAATTTCAATTATAAATTAAAACAAGTGTTTAAATGAAGCTATTTAAGATTTAGAGTCTGGTAGAAGGTTGTTGTTACCATTTTTTATTTAAATCAATTTTTGATCAATTAATAACAAGGTTCTAAAAACATTGTTTGTTGAAGCTAAGTTTTATTAATAGAAATTTTAAATGAGCCCATGTTTGCGTATCATAGATCAGCATGGAAAAAAATATAAATTTTAAAATATTGTTTGTAAATGATGTTTGTAATAATGTTAATGTTGATAATATTATTAAAAATAATAATAATAATAATAATAATAATAATAATAATAATAATAATAATAATAATAATAATAATAATAATAATAATAATAATAATAATAATAATAATAATAATAATAATAATAATAATAATAATAATAATAATAATAATAATAATAATAATAATAATAATAATAATAATAATAATAATAATAATAATAATAATAATAATAATAATAATAATAATAATAATAATAATAATAATAATAATAATAATAATAATAATAATAATAATAATAATAATAATAATAATAATAATAATAATAATAATAATAATAATAATAATAATAATAATAATAATATTAACATTAATCATAATCATAATCATAATAATAATAATAATAATAATAATCATAATAATAATAATAAGCAAAAAATAGGGATGATTATAACTATCAAGCTTTTTAAACATGAACAGGTCTAAATCGTTTAATATATGGCGCCATAAGGCTTTATCAACCTCAGGAGCTGTTGCGCCATCTATTATGTATTATTAAATCAGTTTTGCGCCATCATGAATTATTGTATTACTAAATATAGTTTACAAAAATACAGTATAGTTTTCCAAAAAAATAGTGTTTATCATAGCAATCAAATCATAAAAAATAATTTTCTATTATATAGTGTCTGTTTTAGGAAAACCACAAACTACTAATTATGAAGTGGAAGCATCAACAATGGAAGAAACTACGGACATTCAGTCTGCTACAAATCCTACCGATTCTGCTGCCGCTGAACCTTTGGTTTCTCAAGAAACCGAATTAAATAGTACTCCAAAACAGAGCTCACAATTGAATTATGAAAGTACTAATGAAGAAGTGCAAAATTCTAATTTGGAAACCACTAAGACAACGTTATCAGATAACAACATTGACACTTCAGTTGTGTTTACAGAAAATACTCAAAGCTCCAATTTTCCTTCCACTGACGGGACTAGCATTAATAATGATGAAATTGAATCAAGTACAATTTCACAAAATATAATTTCAAATGATGCAACTACTAACGAAAATTTACAAACATCAATATCAGCAAACAGTGAATTGGCATACATAACTAATAATGAAAACAAATCGTCCAAAAATCCAACAGTTGCTGTTACTGCTCAAGATACTGTGGTATCACAAGTAACGGAATCTAATACTACTCCGCAAGACAGCTTACCATCAAATAATGAAAGTTCTGACTTAAATGTTTATACTTCTAATTTGCCTGATACTACCAATAACAATGTTGAAACTGATTTGATCACAACTTCACAACAAATACCATCAAATGATGCAACTACTAACGCTGATGGTGTGTCAACTATTACTTCAAAACAGAGTTCTTCAATAATTAATGAAGCGACTGATCAAGAAGATGAAACTCTAAGTTCAACAGTTACTATGTCTGAGCTTTATAGTAGTGAAGATAAATCAAGTAGCACTTCAATATCAAGTTTATCAATGAATGAGGTAACAAATGAACTAGGATATACAGCATCTTTTGGACAAATTGAAAGTGACTCTCCAGCACCCAGTGATTATAACCCAACAGTATCTTCTCAATTGCCAAACTATTCACCTTATCAAGATCTATCTTCTGATGAATATAATCAAACTTCATTAAATACAATTTTGAATGACTATACTTCAGACACTGCTAGCAATCAATATTCTGTCCCTAATAATGCTAATCAAACAACTTCATCACAACAACCTACTGTGATTAATAATATTAATCAACCAACTTCATCACAACAATCTCCAGTCTCTAATATCGTTAATAATCAACCAACTTCGTCACAACAATCTGCACTCTCTAATAACGTTAATAATAAACCAACTTCCTCACAACCACCTGCACTCTCTAATGACGCTAATAATCAACCAACTTCCGCACCACAACCTACAGTCCCTAATAGTTTTAATAATGAATCAACTTCGTCACAACAACCCGCCACCTCTAATAATGTTAATAATCAACCCACATTGTCACAACAACCTGCAGTCTCTAATGACGTTAATAATCAACCAACTTCCGCACCACAGCCTACAGTCTCTAATAGTGTTAATAATCAACCAACTTTGTCACAACAATCTACAGTCCTTAATAATGTTGGGAATCAACCAACTTCGTCACAACAACCTAATGGTTCACTCAGTCAATATGCACCATCTGATGGAATTTTTGGCTATTCATCACAACAGCCCAACAATTCAGGTGTTCAGAATGTACCATCAAACGGATATAATACAAACCCATCAAGCCTTATGCCAGCATCATATTATTACGGTTCACCACTAAATTCATCTGATTACGTTACTGCTTCAAATATACCCATACACAATGGTTCCTATGCTACGCCCAATGATACTGGTTCACAGCCTTATACAGATTTGCCAATTTATTATGATTATAGTTCCACAAGCCCCATTCCAGCGTTGGACTATTACGGTCCACCACTACATTCATCTGATTATAGTAATGCTTCAAATATACCTATTTACACAGGTGACTATACTGCACCCAATAATACTGGTCCACCACTTTATTCAGATTGGCCAAGTTATTATTATAACAATCAATCAAGCTCCATGCCATCAAATTATTATGGTCCACCACTATATTCATCTGATTATGCTAATGCTTCATACACTGGTTACTATGCTGTGCCAAATAATACTGGTCCACCACTTTATTCTGACTGGCCAAATTATTATGCTAATAATTCTTCAAGCCCGCCATATTATTATGGTTCACCACTGTATAGCAATTCTTCAAGCCCACCATATTATTATGGTCCACCACTATATTTATCTGATTATAGCAATGCTTCATACACTGGTTACTATGCTGCGCCTAATAATACTGGTCCACCACTTTATTCTGACTGGCCAAATTATTATAATAATAATTCTTCAAGTCCGCCATATTATTATGGTCCATCACTATATTACAATTCTTCAAGCCCACCATACTATTATGGTCCACCATTATATGATAATTCTTCAAGCCCGCCATACTATTATGGTCCACCACTATATTCATCAGACTATAATAATGCTTCTTACAGTGGTTACTATGCTGCGCCAAATAATACTGGCCCACCACTTTATTCTGGATGGCCAATTTATTATAATAATAATTCCTCAAGCCCATCATATTATTATGGTCCACCATTATATGATAATTCTTCAAGCCCGCCATATTATTATGGTCCACCACTATATGATAATTCCTCAAGCTCGCCATATAATTATGGTTCACCACTATATTCATCTGATTATAATAATGCTTCATACACTGGTTACTACGCTGCGCCCAATAGTACTGGTCCACCACTTTATTCTGACTGGCCAAATTATTATAATAATAATTCTTCAAGCCTGCCATATTATTATGGTCCACCACTATATGATAATTCCTCAAGCTCGCCATATAATTATGGTTCACCACTATATTCATCTGATTATAATAATGCTTCATACACTGGTTACTACGCTGCGCCCAATAGTACTGGTCCACCACTTTATTCTGACTGGCCAAATTATTATAATAATAATTCTTCAAGTCCACCATATTATTATGGTCCACCACTGTATTACAATTCTTCAAGCCCACCATACTATTATGGTCCACCACTATATGATAATTCTTCAAGCCCGCCATACTATTATGGTCCACCACTATATGATAATTCCTCAAGCCCGCCATATAATTATGGTTCACCACTATATTCATCTGATTATAATAATGCTTCATACACTGGTTACTATGCTGCACCCAATAATACTGGTCCACCACTTTATTCTGACTGGCCAATTTATTATAATAATAATTCTTCAAGCCCGCCATATTATTATGGTCCACCACTATATAATAATTCTTCAAGCCCTCCGTATTATTATGGTCCACCACTATATAATAACTCTTCAAGTCCGCCATATTATTATGGTCCACCACTCTATAATAATTCTTCAAGCCTGCCATATTATTATGGTTCACCACTGTATTACAATTCTTCAAGCCCACCATACTATTATGGTCCACCACTATATGATAATTCTTCAAGCCCGCCATACTATTATGGTCCACCACTATATGATAATTCCTCAAGCCCGCCATATAATTATGGTTCACCACTATATTCATCTGATTATAATAATGCTTCATACACTGGTTACTATGCTGCACCAAATAATACAGGTTCACCACTTTATTCTGACTGGCCAATTTATTATGACAATAATTCTTCAAGCCCCATGCCAACATCAGATTATTATGGTCCATCACTAAATTTATCTAGTTATGGTGTATCCAATGATACAACTCCACTATTTTTTTCAGATTGGCCAAATTATTCAGGCGGTCAAAATTTTTCATCAAATGGATATTATAGCAGTCCAACAAGCCCCACACCAGTGTCAGACAATTATGGTCCACCACTATATTCATCTGGTTATAGTAATGCTTCATACACTGGTTACTATGCTGCGACTAATAATACAGGTTCACCACTTTATTCTGACTGGCCAATTTATTATGACAATAATTCTTCAAGCCCCATGCCAACATCAGATTATTATGGTCCATCACTAAATTTATCTAGTTATGATGTATCCAATGATACAACTCCACTATTTTTTTCAGATTGGCCAAATTATTCAGGCGGTCAAAATTTTTCATCAAATGGATATTATGGCAATCCAACAAGCCCCACACCAGTGTCAGACAATTATGGTCCACCACTATATTCATCTGGTTATAGTAATGCTTCATACACTGGTTACTATGCTGCGCCAAATAATACAGGTTCACCACTTTATTCTGACTGGCCAATTTATTATGACAATAATTCTTCAAGCCCCATGCCAACATCAGATTATTATGGTCCATCACTAAATTTATCTAGTTATGATGTATCCAATGATACAACTCCACTGTTTTTTTCAGATTGGCCAAATTATTCAGGCGGTCAAAATTTTTCATCAATTGGATATTATAGCAATCCAACAAGCCCCACACCAGTGTCAGACAATTATGGTCCACCACTATATTCATCTGATTATAATAATACAAGCGACTATCCGGCTTCAAGTACTCCATCTAATTTTCAAAACGTATGGCATGCCTATAAAATCATGTGTCAAAATATGGGAAGTGATTTGCCTATACTTCAAACTACAGAAGAATGGAGTGATTTTCAAAATATAAGGTGAGATATTTGTTTTGTTTTTAAAAAAAACTTTACAGAAAGGTGGGTAGACATATTAGAAATTGGTACGCATATATGTCTTTGCATGTTTGTTTGTGTGAGCACATATATCGTCATTTGTTTTATGTAATATGTAAGGCATTAAAACGAAGAACTGGTATTTTGTTAAACTCCTTTTAAACAAATTTTTTGCATACACTTTTTGCATAAATTTAATGAATTATAATATAACAACAATTTTAATATGTGGAGAAAATTCCGGTATGATAACTTTACTTAATATAGGAATTTCACTAACCTATGTAATAAATCTAGTTTATAAAAAAATTGTTTGTCATTTAAATACCTTGCGATGACAATTTACTAAAAAAATATAAAAAAAAGCTTTTAAAACACAGCTAATTTTTGTTGAAGGTTTTATGATTAATTAATTAATAAAAAATAATCAACACCTTTTAGAAATCAATTGATTAATATTCTTTATTATTTCATTAGTCATTTTTTCCAACCGGTTTAATAATGCCTTTGTTGACAACTAAATTACAACAACTTATTAACAGTTTCACGATTTAAATAAAAGCCGCTTAACCATAATCTTTATTTAACAATTTTAAAATTTAGCACAAAACCAATGTATTATATCAAAAATATATAATAAAAGAAAAGGAGACACTTAAGGCCCGTTCACACTTACGCACAATGCACAATGCACGATGCATAATGCACAATGCACGATGCACAATGCATTATAGTACCTGTTCACACTTACGCACAATGCATAATGCATTAAAACAAATTTTCAGCCAAAACTATTGTTAAATACGGTTTAAAATGCTTGTTTCTCTTATTAAAAAACGAAACCTAACAAAGAATAGCGTTGCTGCAAATCCAAGTTGACAAAAAACTCAAATTGACCGATTTTGGGATAAACAATCCTGAATATTAGTTAACAAAGCTAGAAAAAGCCAAAATATAGTTCTAAAATCACTCTTTTTGTATTTATTTTTGCATAGAATTATGTTTTATAATTGTGTAAACACAAAAATATGTTTTAAATTTTATGTATAATGAAATGTGAAGTCGTTTGTTCAAGAATATTTATTATTTGATTCGTTTTTTAAGCAGAAGAGTTCTCAACGTACGTACGTTGCGAAAAAAGTACGTACAAATTTTCGAAGCGCGCTGCTACTCGCACAAAACTTGGAACGCCGTTCCAAGTTCGATAATGCATTGTGCATTGTGCGTAAGTGTGAACACCTATTTTCGGAGTTTTAATGCATTGTGCATTGTGCATCGTGTTTTGTGCATAAGTGTGAACGGGCCTTAAGCACACACAAAATGCTTGAAGAAACAGGTACCAATTAAATGGGACCTTTTAACTTTTGGTTCTATTTAAATAGGATTTGTTTCCTATTAAACAGGAGTTATTTAAATGAAACCTGGTTCCATTTAAATGGGACTTATTTAAATGAGACCAAAAGTTGAAAGGTGTCATTTAAATGAGATTTGTTTTTCTGAGCAGTTTGTTCTCATTTTGTGTCTCATTTTTCCTTTATTATATAATTTTAATTATAAGTGTATTTGTGCAAATATTCTACTGCTTATTACATACCGTGTAATAAATGTTAATTTGTTCATGGGTGCATTGGCATATATTTTGATAACTTAATTAATAATTTTTGCTACTCATAATTTGTAAGTACAAATACCTATCACTTATTCTGAGACTCAACAGAAAATAAAGTAAAATCACAAAAAAAATGTAGTGAAAAGTAAAACGTTTTTTTTATTAAAATTTTAATACTGCAACAAATATTAAACTGAGAATTAAGATAAGATAAGATAAAAACAGATGAACAAAGATAAGATAAAATAAGATAACATCAGTCAATCATAACAAAAAAATTATATGTATTTGGCTTGTAAAACTTCTAAGTGACTGAGCATTTTTATTTTTTGTGGTAAAGCATTCCAGTACCTGGCTACTCTTAAAAGAAATGAATGAAAGAATATTTATCTTTTGCTTTCTTGATTCTTAACTTTTGATTGTGATCATTTTAACTGGTGTAATCTCCCCATATAAAAAACTGTGAAAACGTTAAATCATGAAGATTGTTTACAATAGAGAGACAAAGTTATAGGTCAAAATAAATCCTACGTTCTTCAAGCGATTTATTATTTACAAAGCGTAAACGTTTAATATAATTAAGGTTACGGTTAAGACCACACATAGAAAATCATCTTTCGGTAAATGTATGTTGTTCCTTCTCTAATTCGTCGATATCTTTCAGAAACATGGAGACCAGACTGGAGTACTCTCAAAAAAATTTTTAATGTAGAAAATACTTTTCACACCTTTAAAATTTACTATTTCCATATTTTATTGGTTTTTTTGCCAGTCCTTTATGTGTAAAAATACTTATCAGACGGCTAGACAGATAATATAATATAGTTGAAGTTCAGGAAATTGTTTTTACAAGAAAAAAATAATATAATTGTTAAATTAACTTATGTTTTGCTGAAGTATTTTGCAAGCTGGCGTATTTTGCGGGCTTATTTAAAAAACTTTTGTATTTTTCACCTGCTTTTTTGTATAGCGGTGCTGATGGGTTATGGTTTGTACATATATCTAAACTTTCGTCATCTTATTAGATTTTTACCTTCTGGCTGCAGTACTTTTTCCTGGTTTCTTGCAAAAACTTATCTTTTTGCTCAGAATTTAAATTTTTTTTGATGACCTACAGAAAAGAGTAAGATTTATGAGTTAAACTATAAAAAGATCCCACATAACATCCAACACAACATACAACTTTTTTGGTCTTAAAAACCCAATTAGGGCGAATTCCAAAAAAGATGATGTATTAATATTGTTTGTCTCAGTTATATCATCTTGTTAATTAATAGAAGGGTTGGAGTCCAAATTTCGTTCAAGCTCAGTATCCATTTTATAACAAAAGTATGATTGCTTTCAAATAGTTTCGTAACTAAAACATTTTTTAAACAATAAAAAACAATAACATAAAATAATAATATCAACACAATAAAATAATAATAATATGATCAAGAATATAATATTCTTGATATGATTAATACATATTTTAAATAATCTTTTTTTAATTTAAAGACTTGAAAAATAAAAAATACTAAATTTATTATTATTTTGATTTTATTTTATTAGCCTATGGTTGAATTATATCTGGCTGACGCTGAAAATTAAAATGCATACATGAGGGGACCAATTGTGCGGTAATGACGTTTTTAAAAAAAAACAAATAAGAACGCAGAATTTTTTTTTAATTCCACATTTTCACAAAATATACAAAAATTAACCAACTTTATCCCTTAAAAAATTTGCATTTAAGTTCCAAGTTAAATAATTTGATAAATAATTATTAAAATATAGTTTTTAATCTTTGTTATTAATCCGCTTTAGTGAAAAATTTTTAATGTTTTTGTAGTTAAATAATCTATTCAATACTGCAAATATCGCGGTCAGCTAGATTTTATTTACCTATAAGCCCAAGCCGTAGTTAACATACCGTTAAAGGGCCGCCCAATGTAGCTTGCGCAAACAATACAGAATAGAAACACATTAATTTATTGCATTCATTTCATTGTCGCTGTAACATAAAGTTGCTATTGCTTATTTCACAGGAAGGTTAAGTGCGTAAGTTGGTTAAAGCGTGTAATGTTAGTTTTTTTGCAGTAAATATTGCGACTTTTTTGTTTTTAATACTGTTTTATTTGCACTGCAATTTTTTTCACTGGGATGCGTATAGTACAAAAAATAAAGACGTTGGTATTTATTTTTAACAAAGGAAACACTTTGAAAGCTAATTATTCGGTTTTTAAACGTTCTAAAGTCGAGTTATTTCATTTAAAGTAAAAAAGTGTACATCTCAACGGCAGAAACTACTTTTACACAACTAAACACAATATTTTCGCTTCAATTTGTCCGTATCTTTTGTTGTGCAGGCAGCTCGCAGCGTGAAGTCAAAGTGCAATTAATGCAGTGTTAAGTGCAAAAATGAAGTTGCAATTTTCTTAGAACAAAAATATACCAAAAAATTTTTAAAAATCACTACGCGGTAAAACTAGCATAAAATGGAGGATTTTTGCAAGAAAAATCGCACAAAGTGACGCATGTGTAAAGTTTTGATCAAAAAATTAGTATACAGGTGGAAATTTTCTTCTGTGATATATTCTTGATATAATTAAGTAATTTTAAGTTAATAATGCATTTTTATTTGTTTGTTAAAAAATATAAACTTTTCTCTTAAATATCTTTCAATTTGGACATTGAATGTAATTTTAATTACTTCTCATTTTTTCAAGTACATATTAGTATAATTGGCACCCAGAGTGACAAAGACCAACTATAAAGTAATTTTTGTTTAAAATCGTTTTTGTATAATGAGTCATTGTGCTGCGAGTGCTGCTTTTTTTACATCAAAAGTATTTTTCTATGACATAAAAATGACACCCTTAGAACAAAAGGGGCACCATTTGAACGGTACCTGATAAAGCGAGATCCCATTTAAGTGTTTTTATGTTTATAGAACACCACTGGGATATGACATTCTATGGATAGGGCTGCACTACAACGACACTATCGGTGTATGGGAGTATTCCGACGGTCAGAGCTTCAATGTGATTGGAGATTTCGCCCATTGGGCCCCTGGGGAGCCAAAGGATGTCAATTTATCCCCGCCTCAGCATTGCGTCAAGAGCGACATTGCGGACAACTACAACTGGGTCATGGCTGCCTGTTCCAATACCACCATTAATGGCGTTTGCTACCAGCCACCCCCAACTTATTCCACAACCACGCCTATGGTGTCATATCCATAGTCTTTAGCTTTTTTATTTTTCACAACAAGGTCTATGGTCTTATATCCATAGTATTGAACTTTTTTCCTACAACCACGCATGAGTTTTTTATCTTCCACAACCACACCAATGGTCACATATCCATATTTTTTAGTTTTTTATCTATTTTAAACTTTAAAAAATGTATGGCTAAATGCCTTATTTTGAAGGTTTTGGAGAGATTATAGTAGTGTCTCTCTATCAACATTTAAAGCCATCTTTAATGCAAGTAGTAACGTCTTCCCTCCTATCAATTAAATGGGTTACCTTTTGCTTCTATTCCAACAATTTTTAACTAAACTCACGCTCAAACGAGTCAGTATTAGTTAGGAAGGATATTTTCATATAACATCAAATAATATTAAAATGCTTAAAGTTTCTAATTAAGTTGGAATCAGTTCAACAATAGTGCATAATCAATAATTGTGAAAAATAAAATTTAAAAAATGGACTAAAAACTGGTTTAAGCTAAATTTAAGTATTTAATTATTCATTTTAATGAACATTATTTATATTTGCTTTGACAGGTCAAAGTTTCTTGATTGAAACTATTTTACCGGAATTAAATAATGTATATTAGTTATGTTCCTTTCCTACCATCAAACACAAGGTGTCAGAGCTCCGGCTATTTAAAACGAAAGGACCTCGCCCAGAGTTTCTCATTTTTTAAAGGAATAATCTAAAACTTAATAAATATTGAAATAAGTTTTATTTTATTTTATATAAGTTTATTTTATATGCATTTCTAGAATTATTTTTAACGTTTTTTAAAAAGTTTGAAAAAAAAATGTAGTTAGGAAAATATTTGAAAAACAAGATATTATTTTTTAATTATTTAAGAAATTGAAACAAAATTACAGCCGATTTCCTGCTTCAAAGCTTCTCACATCAAAGTTTATTTCCCGAGCTTTCCGAAACATTTAAGAAACATTACTAATGTATATTGTAAGTTTAATTTGTGACTATTTTTTCTCATTTTTTTTACATTTTTTTATTTTTGCAATTGTTGTGTAATGCTTATCTTTACTTTAGTTTGAAATTGAGTTGTAAATGGGTCTAAATGTAAGCGATAAAATAAATGGCAATTCATGATAATTAAAAACTTGGATTAGATTCTTCCGTTTAACGATTGTGGAAATATTGAGAAAGTGATTTTTATATTTGTGGTAAAAATACAAGATAAAGGGTGAAAATTTAGCAGATTGGATTAAAAGTATAGTCGGTTAACTGGTGTTGTAAAACTCTTAATTTTTAAAATTGATTTGGTTTTAATTAGTTTTAGATGAATTTTATTAAATGTATTTTATTTAAGTTTTAGATAAGACGTTTAAAAATAAAATGGCTACAACTGTCAAGTGTTTCATTTAGTGATTGAAGTTGCTCAATTAATAATAATTTATTTGCTGAATTAGCCTAAATTAGCTAGACATTACTAATAATATAAGTAACTAGTAAAAATAAAATATACTAAAAACTAAATCTTTTGTGATAAACAAGTCATTTATTAAGTTTATAGGGTATTTAACTTTAAAGTATTCCAAATAAAAGTTGTTATTTTAATATTGATTTTTTCCAAAAATCACTCTGTCATATAAGTTCAATAAAATATAGATTTTTGGTTTGGCACGCATTTAGTAACTAAAAAAATAAATTTCGAGATATTTTCCATATATACAGCCAAGATGTACATTTTAAGGGTACTTATACCATTGAAAGGTAGTAAAAATTGATCCGTTTTTCGCCGAAGTATGTTTACGAAGTATGATTTTTGCAAGGTTTAAAGTTTTCTCTAGTCTCGATAATCTATGTACTAAAAAATTGTATAATTTGTGTTTATAAGTGTAGAAAATTAATTTAGTACAATGTTTCGGCTGTGAGATGAACACAAATTTGTAAGGCCAAGGTAAATTTTTGACAATACAAAATTTTATTATTTTTTGTTTCACCGTGGTAATTCAATTACGACAACTTTTATTCAGATTATTATTTCAGTATATATTGTACTAAGTTTATGCAGCGTCAGGAGGAACAAAACATAAAAAATTAAATTCAATAAAAGTAATTTCAAATGAATCATGATTAAAAAATGTTAGTTTAGGTTTAGAAATAACGGTGTTTTTCTTTACTTTAAATTGTAATTAGTAAAATCAATTTTTAAAACATACTCAAATAAGCAAAAGTTTTTGCAAAAATTTGATGCTTCTGCAGATTGCATTTTTTTTGTTCTAATTGTTTAAAAAAATTTTTTGTTAAGAATTAGTTTTTTATTTACTTAGTTTCGCTTTTTAATTTAAAAACAAAGAAAATTATCAAAAAAACCATAAGCCTCATTTATCCTTGAAACGGTTGTTCATTGCCATTATTATCATTGTATGAAAAGCTTTGGCGTATTATTATTTTTGTGATGGTAAACCTTAGAGTTTTAATTAGTTAAATTTTTGTATTATGTTTCACTGTATAGCCGAACTATTTATAACTTTTGTGAAAAAATGTTATGTAAAGCTAATAAAATAAGAGGAAGAATCATTAATTTTATGTATGTTTTTATAGAATTCCTTTGTTTCTAATTTTCATATGACGAATTGTTTTGCAGTTTTTTGTTTCATGTTTGTGTTCAATTCAATTTATTATTTATTCTAAGTTTTGAAGTTTTTAAATTTAAAAACAGGACTTTTTGCCTGCATATGTGGTTTTATTTTTTCTGATTAAAAGGGCGAAATATTATTTTTACGTACGATTCCGTAAGAAATCACGGCAAGCACCACAAACCGCCTTTAGGTGTCTAAAAAGAACAAAATTATAAAAAAAATGTATTGTTTTATGCTTTGGGTTGTTTTTAGGAGAATTACGTCTGGTTGACATAGTAAAAATAGAAACTTAATAACACCAAATAAAATGGTGTTTTTTTAAAAACCTTCTATTTTTTTTAAGTGTAGTCTTCTAAATGAAATATTTTTTGTTTCTAAAAAAAATATTTTAACAAGTCAAAAAAGTTTTCAGAGTATTTTTTTGTTCTCTGTTTTTAAAAAATAATACGATTATTTAAGGGATTATTTACGATTATTACTTTAAAATTACTTAAGCAAAATAAAATTGAAAATTGAATTTTTTTAATCCAAATATTAAAAAAACAGTTAAAATTTTGACATTTTGGTTGCGTAAAACTTAATAAAAAATAAATAAAAAAACGTACTTAACCTCCAATAATAAACATTGATTGTGCAAAATTTTGTAACAAAATTACCAATTAAATATTACAAGTCATTTGTCACCAAGGCGTTATTCGGCTTTATTTGTGTATTTTGGTTTAAGCAATAAAGCAATTACTCAAACTGAAGATAAACAGGTTTATTTTATTCCCTCGTATGTATTATAATTAATAAAGCTTTAAATAGTGATTAGCAAACCACAAACTCATTTGTCTAATGGTATCATTAAAAAAATAATATTTAAAAAAACATTATCTGCTCTATTTAGAAAAGACACTACCTGCACCATATGCTAAAATGGTTTGAAAATATTAAAATCTTCTGCCTTGACTGCGTATATAGGCAAAACCACCAAAGTTTACAAGCTTTCCGTATTAACTTTTATTATTGTAATGAGGGGGAATTGTGGAATTCCCGCGGTTTATGGAATGTGAAAATAAAAATAGTAGCAAATTTGTGCCAAATGAAAAAATTTTGTACGGTAAGATCATTTGAACCAACCTCTAAAAGGGTTGAGGCAGGTAAGAAAGAGGCTAAAAAATTACTAGAAGGTACATAAGAGGCCGAATCGAGGCAGTTAATAGGTAGCAAAAATTGCCTTCAAGGTATTTATGTCTGCCCCTACCTTTTTGCACAATGCTTCCTGCGTACATTCTAACCTGACTCTTACCCGCTTTTACCCTTCTTCCTACGTACCTTGCACGCATTTCACTGCTTCTTACCTGCCTCCACCTGCTTCTATTATGTACCTTGAAGGCATTTTTGCTACCTATTAACTGCCTCCATTCGGCCTCTTACGTACCTTCTAGTAATTTTTTAGCCTCTTTCTTACCTGCCTCAACCCTTTTAGAGGTTGTTCAAATATCTTACCGTACAAAAATTTTTTCATTTGGCACAAATTTGCTACTATTTTTATTTTCACATTCCATAAACCGCGGAATTTATAATTCCCCCTCATTACAAATAATAAAAGTTAATACGGAAAGCTTGTAAGCTTTGGCGTTTTTTGCCTATATACGCAGTCAAGGCAGAAGATTTTAATATTTCAAACCATTTTAGCATATGGTGCAGTTAGTGTTGTTTAAATAAGCGAGATAATGTTTTTTTAAATATTTATTTTTAATGATACCATTGAGCAAATGATTTTGTGGTTTGCTAATCACTATTTAAAGCTTTATTATTTATAATACATACGAGGGAATAAAATAAACCCGTTTATCTTCAGTTTGAAGTAATTGTCTTTAAATTGCTTAAACCAAAATACACAAGGACAATAAAGCCGAATAACGCCTTCGGTGACAAATGACTTGTAATATTTAATTGGTAATTTTGTTACAAAATTTTGCACAATCAATGTTTATTATTGGAGGTTAATTACGTTTTTTTATTTATTTTTTATTAAGTTTTATGCAACCAAAATGTCAAAATTTTAACTGTTTTTTTAATATTTGGATTAAAAAAATTCAATTTTCAATTTTATTTTGCTTAAGTAATTTTAAAAGTAATAATCGTAAATAATCCTCTAAATAATCGTATTATTTTTTAGAAACAGAGAACAAAAAAATACTCTGAAACTTTTTTGACTTGTTAAAAATATTTTTTTTAGAAACAAAAATATTTCATTTAGAAGACTACATCTTAAAAAAATAGAAGGTTTTTAAAAAAACACCATTTTATTTGGTGTTATTAAGTTTCTATTATTTTTACGATGTCAACCAGACGTAATTCTCCTAAAAACAACCCGAAGCATAAAACAATACATTTTTTTTAAATAATTTTGTTCTTTTTTTACACCTAAAGGCGGTTTGTGGTGCTTGCCGTGATTTCTTAGGATCGACGTAAAATAATATTTCGCCCTTTTAATCAAAAAAAAGTAAACCACATATGCAGGCAAAAACGTCCTGTTTTTAAATTTAAAAACTTCAAAACTTAGAATAAAATAATAAATTGAATTGAACACAAACATGAAACAAAAAAACTGCAAAATAATTGCTCATGAAAATTAGAAACAAAGGAATTCTATAAAAACATACATAAAATTAATGCATCTCCTTCCTCTTATTTTATTAGCTTTACATAACATTTTTTCACAAAAGTTATAAATAGTTCGGCTATACAGTGAAACATAATACAAAATTTAACTAATTAAAACTCTAAGGTTTACCATCACAAAAATAATAATACGCCAAAGCTTTTCATACAATGATAATAATGGCAATGAACAACCGTTTCAAGGATAAATGAGGCTTATGGTTTTTTTTGATAATTTTCTTTGTTTTTAAATTAAAAAGCGAAACTAAGTAAATAAAATGAATTCTTAAACAAAAATTTTTTTAAACAATTAGAACAAAAAAAAAATGCAATCTGCAGAAGCATCAAATTTTTGCAAAAACTTTTGCTTATTTGAGTATGTTTTAAAAATTGATTTTACTAATTACAATTTAAGAAAGTAAAAACACCGTTATTTCTAAACCTAAACTAACATTTTTTAATCATGATTCATTTGAAATTACTTTTATTGAATTTAATTTTTTATGTTTTTGACTCCCTACGCTGCATAAACTTAGTACAATATATACTGAAATAATAATCTGAATAAAAGTTGTTGTAATTGAATTACCACGGTGAAACAAAAAATAATAAAATTTTGTATTGTCAAAAATTTACCTTGGCCTTACAAATTTGTGTTCATCTCACAGCCGAAACATTGTACTAAATTAATTTTCTACACTTATAACACAAATTATACAATTTTTTAGTACATAGATTATCTAGACTAGAGAAAACTTTAAACCTTGCAAAAATCATACTTCGTAAACATACTTCGGCGAAAAACGGATTAATTTTTACGACCTTTCAATGGTATAAGTACCCTTAAAAATGACATCTTGGCTGTATATATGGAAATATTCTCGAAATTTATTTTTTTAGTTACTAAATGCGTGCCAAACCAAAAATCTATATTTTATTGAACTTATATGACATAGTGATTTTTGGAAAAAATCAATATTAAAATAACAACTTTTATTTGGAATACTTTAAAGTTAAATACCCTGATAAAACTTACAAATGACTTAAAGTCCAATCTCACAAAAATATTCAGTTTTTAGTAATATTTTTATATTTTTGTACTATAGTCAAAACTTATATTATTAGTAAAGGATCAGCTCAATTTAGGCGCTAATTCAGCAAGCAAAAATTACTCAATTTAATTTGACGACTTCAATCACTAAAATTACATTTAAAATTGGGCACTATTTTATTTTTAAACGTCTTATCTAAAACTTAAATAAAATACATTTAATAAAATTCATCTAAAACTAATTAAAACCAAATCAATTTTAAAAATTAAGAGTTTTACAACACCATTTAACCAATTTATACTTTTTAATCCAATCTGCTAAATTTTCACCCTTTATCTTGTATTTTTACCACAAATATAAAAATCACTTTCTCAATATTTCCACAATCGTTAAACGGTATAATTTAATCCGAGTTTTTAATTATCATGAATTGCCATTTATTTTATCGCTTACATTTTATACCATTTACAACTCAATTTCAAACTAAAGTAAAGATAAGCATTACACAACAATTGTCAAAAATAAAAAAATGTAAAAAAAAATGATAAAAAAAAATAGTCACAAATTAAAATTTATACAATATACATTAGTAATGTTTCTTAATGTTTCTTAAAGCTCGGGAAATAAAAACTTTGATGTGAGAAGCTTTGAAGCAGGAAATCGGCTGTAATTTTGTTTCAATTTCTTAAATAATTAAAAAATAATATCTTGTTTTTCAAATATTTTCCTAACTACATTTTTTTTTCAAACTTTTTAAAAAACGTTAAAAATAATTCTAGAAATGCATATAAAGTAAACTTATATAAAATAAAATAAAACTTATTTCAATATTTATTAAGTTTTAGATTATTCCTTTAAAAAATGAGAAACTCTGGGCGAGGTCCTTTCGTTTTAAATAGCCGGAGCTCTGACACCTTGTGTTTGATGGTAGGAAAGGAACATAACTAATATACATTATTTAATTCCGGTAAAATAGTTTCAATCAAGAAACTTTGACCTGTCAAAGCAAATATAAAT